>CAUHTR010003013.1:0-50891 GCA_959609185.1 Schmidtea polychroa
CGACTTCTCGCCTGAGGTTTCCCTAAATTTTTCTCTCATTTCTGTTTTTTTTTTCTAATTTTTGACTATTTTCTCTCAATGGTCTATTGTTGCCTCTGCATTTAAACCATGTAGTAGATAAGCCAATTTTTGACTTAATCCTAGAGTTTAATACGTTAATTACCGATTCAAATTAGCCAGTCACCTTCAAAACATCGGTTCCAAAAAACTGTAATTATTGATTTAATAGCAAAAATAGTGGTGGCACTTTAAAGAGATTCTAATTTTCTAATTAAGCCGCAAGCTAATAGACTAGCACTGCGCTTGACCGATTTAAGATTATATAAATAATTTTTGAATAATAAATTATTTAGTTAATTTGTTTTAATTTTTGTAATAACTTTATTTGGGGACTTCCATCTATTTTTAATTATTTTATTCCTTTTTAACTTCTTATTTGCTACCTCTCTCCTACAAAATATTAATTTTTGATTTTAATTATTTTAATTTAAATTTTTTAGTTTTACCTGCTTTGTATTTGGTTTGTTGCACTTTTAACTTTTATTTGTGTACTTTTGTGCAACCTGAAAAGAATGTAAAAAATTCAAAAGGCAAAATAAATCTGAAGTTTATTTTAAACTTACCCAAGAAAAAGATTTTGTATTTCTGGCACAACTTCTATCATAAATTTATTTTTGTTTGAGATTCGAGTATCTGAATTTAGAAGGAGAGCAAGACTCAAAGAAATATTTAGGTTTTTCTGGAACAAAAACATAATATATATCTTTTGTTGGAAGAACAGAATTGATATTTTGAACATGATTCTTCCAATTCAAAATTGGTTTGCAGAAAAGAATATGACCGTTTTTAATTGAAGATGAATATATAATAAAATATGTGTTGAGAGTTTATATCTGCAAAAAGTTTGAAGATGAACTCTTATACAAATAGAACTGCTTATTCAAAGAATGAAGAAAACTTGGTTCGACATTACTCAATATTATTACAATATTATTACAAAATTACATAATATTAATATAATAATAAAATAATAAATAAACCTTTAGTTCGTGTTTCTTTACTTTTTTTAAAATAAAACAATTCAAATGATCCGATTAATAACATAATGAACTTTAAAGGGTAACAAAAATTGTTAAAAGTCTAAGATAAATTTTGTTTTAATAGGTTTACTATATTTTTATGAGAAATATTTCCAAAATTATTGAAATATTTATTAACTATATGTATATAAATATTTTGAATTTAGTTATATCTGTACACAAAAAACTTTATATTTATAATTATTTTTCAAATAAAATATTTATATAAATTTTCATTAAACACAAATTTTCTCTTTCAATTTCTCTTTCAACTGGACCTACCGAAAACGTTATAATAAATCATTCTATTTTTAATATTTAGATAGAAAAGAACCATATTTTTTGAACTAAATAAAGTTTTATAAAACCCTCAATGTTAGATATTAACAATTTTCCTTATTATATTGTAAACTTGTGAGCAAATAAATATATTTTTCACCCACTTAAATCTTAGAAAATTTCATTGGTTCAAATATATTTCATGCCATTTTTAATGAAAAAATAACCTGAAAAGTTTTAAAATAATTTTCAATAATGAGAATTTGTCCTATCATCAAACTGGTTATCATTTTAATATTCAATTTCAGTAAATTTTAAAATTTAATTTTAACATGGATTATATTATTTTTAGTGGGTGTCAATTCCGTTTTTATTTGTAATTCCACTTTGAATTGGCAGTTGATTAAAAAAAACAGTGAATATTGCTACCAAAGGATAAATTCGACGAATTATTTTGACGCAAAATATCAGTGCAATTCAATAAATGGGACTCTGCCAACAAATGATTTAGAGAAGTAGGAAATTTTAATAAAACTATTAATAATAGTATTAATAATAATAATAATAATAATAATAATAATAATAATAATAATAATAATAATAATAATAATAATAATAATAATAATAATAATAATAATAATAATAATAATAATAATAATAATAATAAAAATAATAATAATAATAATAATAATAATAATAATAATAATAATAATAATAATAATAATAATAATAATCAATTCAAAAAGACTGAACTCAGAATAAAATTAGTAAATACATTAAGGTAAACACTATGAATATTCGGGTTTTCTTAAAAAATGTTAAAATTCTTTGTTTTATATTTTCATGAATACTTCCAATGTCGACAATTTTCGCAGATACTTCGGTGATGAATTTTCCAAATAACATTTTCAATTACTTTATTAGTTTGCAAGATATGACTTTATCAGAGGATCTGTAAAAATGACACCTGGTGATGGGATTTAATACAATATTTTTATGACGTCAGATGAGTTGAAAACACTAATTTTTTTTAATGGTTTGATTTAGTTGAAACTATTTGTAATATGGTGATAATATAAGAAAAGTCAATCCAAAAAATAATGAGTTAATTTCTTTCAAAAATCACCGAAGCGGACCCAACTGGGTCATTTGCCCCGGGCCTCCACTGGGAAAGAGTCACAAAGAGGCTTCATTAAAAAAATAGTGAATACATAAAATTGACTTTTGATTTTGTAAATTCATATATACGAATTTTAATTTTATTTGTAATATTAAATTGGTAAGATATTGTAAGATTGACAATAATTGCAGAACCTAATTTGCAGAACAAAAAGCGAGAAAAATGTTTAAATGCATTTATTTTGCCTAACAAAAAACAAAAGAAGTATTTGAATGTTTAAATTACAAATTTTACATTATTTTGTTTAAAATATTTCAAGATAAAATTAACAAATTTTAAGTTTTTTAAATATAATTTTCAGAATAAAAATTTAAAAGTTAAGGGCCTTCAATTTACAAATGGCTTGGACATCTTCTGAGATTTGAAAAGGCTTGCATATAATAATAATATATACATTAGATTTTTAGAAAAATTAATAAAAATTTATAATTATTTTTATTTAATAAACAACATATAGTGGAAAAAGAGAACGAATTTTCTTTACAGCCTAATATCATCTATGAAATCCCTCAGAATCATTAAGATTTCAAGAATTATTATATCTCAACGTTTTTGAGTCTGTATTATCAGATATGTTGAGAATACCTAAATAAAAATTTATAACTAAATAAATAAATAAAATTACCTTGGGGAAGATCGTCATGACAAACGGAACGATCTATGGGAACTCAGAAAAGAAAACGGAAGTAAAAAGAAATGAGAAATGAAAAAGAGGAATGAAACAAAAGAAATTAAACAAGAAAATAAAAACCAAGGTCAGTACTAATTAATTAGTACAAAAAAGAAAAAAACTTTCGAAATCGGGAGAAAAGGAAAACAACAATATTTTTATCTCGACAGCTTGCCAGTGATAACGTAATTGCTGGGGTAAGGCGGTTAAACAAAATGGAACAGTCGGGAAAGGCAGGAAAAAGAAAGTGGAAAAACACTTGATTATCTTGAGTGCCACAATATAAGCAAACTATATAAAGAGAAACTAGCAGAGACAAAATCAGACAAAATTAGAGAGGTGGACGAAACGTGAGACACGAAAAGCGAGGCAAAATTAGAGACAAAGAGTGACGCGAAATAGAGACAAATTGGAAGACAATTTGAGAGACAATTTGAGAGATAAAATTATCGGAGAAAAGTTAACCACGTTGGACGAAACGTTGTTGGAGAAATAATTGTGAAAAATAATTGTAAAGAAAACTATTGTGGAGAATAATTATTGGAGAAGAGTTGAAGAAAAGAATTAGTGAAAAATTAAACGAAGAAGTTACTTGAGTATTTGAATAAATTTGTGAAGGTCAGAAAAAACAACCAGCTCAAAGTTCCAGTTGATAAACCAATCAGTAATTTGTGATCTTTTAATCCGGTGTTATACGCAAGTGCTATTCCTCACCGAGTGTTGTAATAAGCATTGTATAGTCACCAAGCAGAGTGTTGTATTGATTGTCAGTGTAAAGAGAAAGTTTATTTGTGATTATCAATAAAGATTTCTGTTGTCAAGTGTTATTTGTGGATTCTATAAAGACACGTTTGGAGTCAGAGTAACATTTAAATTTATCACCAACTAAATAACCCAACAGATATATTAAAATAATTGTTATAATTATAATTATTTATGTTTCTTCATGTTATTTTGTTAAATTTAATCGTATGATGATCTTAAAGGTTTAATGTTAAATATATCTATATATTTGCCATAAGAAATATGGAAGACCTGCAACAATTGGACTACACTTTTGTTTTGTTCATTTCTTGTTAATCATTATAAAATTCGGCGACCTCAAAAATTGCAATACTTTTTTTATTCTATCCTGCAAATAGATAATCTACAAATCTATGATGAAAGCCACTCGTGAATCTTTGTTTTAATTCACCGCATTATAAAACTTCAGTAAATATTTTCACAACACTTTTTAGATATACAATAACTTCCGGATGCAATAAAATGCTTTTGCATAATTTTTTATTATAACCAAGTTTTACAGTAACCGATTTCCTTAAAATGGAACGTACACTACAAGCGCTATTGTCACGCACTAATTTTACAATATTCAATTTTTTATAATATCCGAGTTTATTATGTCCGAGTTTACTATATTTACCAATAAGTCAAAAATTAATGAGTCATTGCTCGATGGAGTCTTGCTTTTATCCTACCAATCCGAACTTTATGTTAAATGACTCACTTCTCTTTACTGAAATTTTTTAAGAAGAATCAAATCGTATGAAGTTTCTTCAGTAATTTAACGTCTTTTGAATTATAGACTTTCTACGTTTATGGCAAGATTTAATCAGGATATTCAACACAAAGAATGGTTCGGTGAATTCTGTAAAATTTTATAAGTTTGGAAAAATATGTAGAAACTGAAATATCCATCAATGAGCACTTAATACTTTGGTAACCATACTGTCAGGAGGCGTTTATATTTTATTCTACTTCTTTACTTTTCACGTATATGGTAGAGTGAGGCTGGTTCACCAGACAACATGTCACCTGTCAATGAAATGAAACCTGCCATTTCGATTTAATCATGATTGTAAATATTTTAAATACGTATTTTCTTTTTTATAATATACAAATTTCCAAGATAATAATTCTGAAAATAAATGGCAATTCTCTCAACTAAAAATTTCCGATTAATTTCATTAATAATTATTTTAAAAAACATAAAATTTATATTTTTATTATACAAATTTCTCTACAATAAATTTGGAGACGAAACAATAAAAAAATTTAAGTTTCAAAAAGTTTTTTACGTTAAAGTCAATAATTGACAGCTTTAAATTGAAATATTACGGCCTTTTGACATTTAATTTAAAAAATAAACATTTCGTGCAAGAAAATAATATTTATTATTATTATTATTATTATTATTATTATTATTATTATTATTATTATTATTATTATTATTATTATTATTATTATTATTATTATTATTATTATTATTATTATTATTATTATTTTTATTATAAAATTATGATTTCTTGGTAGAAAAATTAATTAAATGTTAAACAAGTATATGATAAGAGTAGGTAGTTAGTAGCTTACCGCAACAAATTAATCAAAATCGGCGGAATATAATTGATTAAATATCGAGGATGTGGGGTTATAATTAATGGAAAATCAATGGGATACAAATGATTAAATAGTGGAAAATCCGGGAATATAAGTGATTAATTAATGGAATATTGAGAATCGGAGGAATATCAATGAGAAGGATATATAATTTAAACTAGTTTATTACATAACAAGCCGCGACTAGTTTATTACATAACAAGCTGTGAATGGTATTTTACCAACATTTTTAAAGTATGTAATTTAATTTTAATTTTATTTTTAAATTGTACATATTTTGAATATCAAGCTGTGAATGGTATTTTACCAACATTTTTAAAGTATGTAATTTAATTTTAATTTTATTTTTAAATTGTACATATTTTGAAAATCATTCTATTGTTTAATTCCGATAATAAGTATAAAAAGTCTATAATGATTAATAAATTAATATCTTGTTAACATTTACCAGAGAATTTAAAAAACTTTACTTAAAATTTAGTGAAGTATTTAATTTTGATTGTACTTTATAAGACATATATTTGAGTATTAACTTATTTTGATTGAAGTATCACATTCAATATTATGATGATTTTTTTTTTCTAAATTGAAATATTTTAGTGTAAAATAGTTAATTTGATAATAAATAGAATACAATGTTAAAGGACTTTTTGAAAAAAAAGTTAGTTTTCTACTGCCTAATCAATAAGTTTAAAAAGTTTAGAACTGTTAATAAATCAATTTCTTTTTCGCATTTACATATAAAATTTTTATTTTTAAATTAAAGTAATAAATTGATGATTTAATTTTAATTGTATTTGAATGATACATTTAATTTACTTTGATTGAAAGGAGTAATATAATTCATATTATGATATTTGTTTTCGAAATATTTAGTGTAGAATAGTAAATTTAATAATATATAGCTATTATTACAAGTACTTATACAAAAAAACACTTTTTATTTCTAATGTTTTATTCCATCAATAAGTTTAAAAGTATGTAACTGGTAATAGATTAATTTCTTATTTACATTATTCGAGAATTTGAAAAACTTATAAAATTTAATTTTGATTGTATTTTCTAAGACTTATATTTGAATATTTAACTTATTTTGAATGAAAAGGGTAATATATATATATATATATATATATATATATATATATATATATATATATATATATATATATATATATATATTATCTTTTATGATAATTGTTTTTGAAATACATAATGCAAATTAAAACATTTTAGTAATAATTTGCTATTATTTTAGAATTTATTTTAGTCAAAAATTAAAAAAAAAAAGATCTAATCAATAATTCTCAATAAATTATCATTCACGGCTTGTTATGTAATAAACTAGTCGCGGCTTGTTATGTAATAAACTAGTTTAAATTATATATCCTTCTCATTGATATTCCTCCGATTCTCAATATTCCATTAATTAATCACTTATATTCCCGGATTTCCACTATTTAATCATTTGTATCCCATTGATTTTCCATTAATTATAACCCCACATCCTCGATATTTAATCAATTATATTCCGCCGATTTTGATTAATTTTCACCTAAAACATCTCCACAAATATTTCTTTTAAAAGTTTTTTTTTATGAATTTTATGAAATAATTTTAAATAAATTCAATTAATATATTTCCATTCTTATCAACCTTTTTTCTTATCTATGCCCATTAATAAATTATTCTACCAATTATTTTCATCCATTTGAATTTATCATCGAGTAATGAATAATTTCCTCATTCTAATGAAGATTCTTAACACCTTCATTGTTAATTTTATCAAAGTTTAAAGAATATTTCATTTTACATTGCTTACCACTTTAGAATTTTTATCGAAATTTATGATAATTTCACTGATTCAATGATAAATTTGAATGAGTTAATTAATATATACTCTGAGTTTATCCGACAAAATATTCTGTCCCCCTATGGGTATTGCTCACAAGGGTACTACTCACATTCAACATGTCGCAAGGGTACTTTTAATGCTTTTATTTGAATGATTATTTAGACAAATTTGTTGTTTAAGGCATTGATAATTTTTAGAGTTGATGGTTTTATTCAAGTAAATTTCTATCATTTTTATGAATTTCCATCATTTTTTGTAATTTTCTATTATTTTTGCGGATTGCTATAATTTTTGTGAATTTTTATCGTTTTTTTTGTGGATTTCCATCATTTTTTGTAATTTTCTATCATTTTTATGAATTTCTATCATTTTTGTGAATTTCATGTTGATTGAAAGAATATTTAAAAATTTAAAGTTAGTTCTAAGATAAATTTAATTAATTTCTTGATAATTGGATGTATTTTTATTGACTTGGTTTTTAATTTTAAATAAAAATTATTTTCAATGAGGTTAATAATTAAAGTTTGTACAATAATCAAGTGTAGGATAAATTTTTATGAGGATATTGAATAATTTTCTAAGAATTTCATGTTGACTGATTAAAGTTTTAATGGTGATAAATTTAATTGATAAATTTAATTAATTCTTGATAATTAGTTGTATTTTATTGAATAGTTTTTAAATAAAAATTAATTTCATTGACAATTAGATTAATAATTAAGTGATAGAATAAATTTTTGATAATAACTTTGTAATATATTTGACTAAATAATTTTTTCAATAATTTTCTAAGAATATTTACACATTGATGAACTTAAAGAAACATAAGCTAAGAAACCAGTTAACTTTAAATTTACTTGAAAATGATTGTAGAATATACTGAAATTTAGTTTGCTGTTATTGCTTGAAAATGATTGGTTGAATCGATGAAGAATTATGATCAATCCAATATATATCATCTCCAGTATTTGATGGTGAATATTTGTAGAAAATTTTAGTGAATTTTGACCTTTTAGTGGGCTCTTATTATTTAGCTACTAAATTATTTCAATGGAAGAATATTTGGTGTCTGTAACAATTAAGTCATATTTTTGAAGTTCTCTAAGGATTTTAAGAGGATTGAGTGAATTAAAGGAGGATTCAAGTGGATAGAATTGAAGGATATATTAGGTTAGATGTTTAAAAGGGTAGAAATATTTGGTGAAAGATCGGATAAGATGGGATATTGTCGGTTAGATTTAATGAGAGGTCGGATAAGGTGTGAAAATATGATCTTTTGAGGGGATATAGTTGGTTGAATTTAATGAGGGATGGGTTAAGATGGGAATATATCATTGTAAGGGAGATATAGTCGATTGACTTTAGTGAGAGATCGGTTAAGATGGGAAAATATGATCTTTTAAGGGAGATATATTCGATTGAATTTAATGAAGGATGGGTTAAGATGGGAATATATGATCTTTTAAGGATGATGTTGGTAAAATATCAATGTTTTAAGGGAAATTGCAATACATTAGTTATGAATCAATAATAATTATATTGTTTTATTAGGTTGTGATTAATGCACAGTAAATTAATTTAGATTTATGTTTTAGAACAATGTTTTATTAAGTAGGGATAATCTATTTACTTGGTTTTGACAATGAAAACTTTACAGATAATTGGGATTGATATCAACTTTAAATTATTTTTTATCTTTATTTAGACGGACAACGACAAAAGTTGGAAATATTGATTTAAAACGTCGACTAAAGAAAATTGATCTTTATTGGGAGAAATCTATCGGGTGATTTTAATTAGTAATTAAATCGGTTGGATATCGGTAAAAATGATCATTTGAAGAAATATGGATAAATTTAATCTTTCTATGCAACTACTCAGTTATATTGTACAGTCAAATTTCAAGCAATATTTATTTTAAATTTCGAGTACAGTGATTAACAAAAATTTAATTATAACCGGTTTTATCATTAGATTTTATAAATTATTTAGAGTTAATGATTTTACCTGTTTTATAGGGAAATATTTGTGATAATACGAATTAAAGTTAGAATTATAGTCATTTAAAGGGGATTTTAAGGAATCTTATTAGTCTGAGGTAAATATATAACCTTTTAAGGATATTTATCGATAAAATACTAATCTTTAAAGATAGAGTTATTTTTGGGAAATTTGATGCTTTTTAGATGATTTTATTGAATTATTTGTAATAATATTGATTAAGGGTAGAAATATAGTCATTTAAGGGATTTTAAGGAATCTTGTTAGTTTGAGGTGAATATATGATATTTAACAAGTACTTATCGATAAGATACTAATCTTTAAAAATAGAGATATTTCAGGCGAAATGATTCTTTTTAGATGATTTTATTAGAGAATTCGCTTGAATATACCAATTATTGTCATTTGAATGAATTTTCTGGTTTGTTAGTTTTCTAGTCTCTTTTGGAATTTAATGATAATTATTTTTATTGTAGAATTGATGACATTGATAATTTTAATGAATTTATACTGATTTTTGAATATTTTGAGCATTCAGTCAATCAATTTGAGTACATGTATTACTTTTAAAAAAAAATAATTAAAATTAATTTTATTTCAATTAATTTATTCAATCTAAATCAATTATCTACTAAATCTTATCTTATTAATTTATTATCTTAGTTGATTCAACTTGAATGATCAGTATTTTTTTATTTACTGGATGATTAATGAATAGAATTCTTTCTTGTCTATTAATTAAATTTTTATGATATTTATTTTGAGTAAATTTAAATTTTTGCAATTATTTAATCAATTTTTACCAAGTTATTGATGTCTTGAGTTCAATTAATTTTACATCTAAGTTGATGAGTATTTTTCTTTTAAAGATCAATTTGTTAGTACATAGTTGTTGGTTGTAGGTAGTTGGTTGTTAGTACTTGGTAGTTGGTAGTTGGTATCTGATTGACTTTTAGATTTTGATAAGAAGATAGTGTATGTGATGAAGAATATTTTGTATTTAATTGCTATTATTTTTATGTGTGGTTAGTTGATTGTTGGTATCTAGTTGTTGGTATCTTGTATTTAATAGTTGGTAGCTGTTGTTACTGATTGTTGTTATATAGTTGTAGGTTGATAATGCTTAGTAACAGGTTGATGTTGGTTGTAGTGTACTTGGTATTCAGTTGTTTGAACTGGTTGTTAGTACATGGTAGTTAATTAATGAGTAGGTGGTGGTTGAGTGTTACCAATAGCCTTACGACCAGTACCTTTACGACTAATACCCTTACGACCAGTACCCTTACGACCAGTACCCTTAGGGGGTCAAAACATCCTGTCGGATAAACTCAGAGTATATATAATAAAACTGATCAACAATAAGTATTTATTGAATGTGATTTTTACTTTGCAATAATAAGTCAGTAGTTATCATTTAAAAGAAGATGTTTTTGTAAATTAGAATTCATTAGTATTTCATTGTAATTTAAATTATTTTGAATTTCACGTGGTGTTTTAAAGTGATTGAGTTGTGGTTTTTTGATGAAAGTCAACATGTTTGTTAAATTTAGACATTTTGAAAAGGTTTTCTATTGATTGTAATTAAACATATTTTTAAAGACAGATAAAAAATTAATTTAAAAACATTTCATAAAATACAATAAAGAATACTTAGTTGGTTGTTAGTAACTAGTTGTAGGTATCTGGTTGTTTGAGAGTTAGTTAGTACGTGGTATCATGTTCAAAGTATTTGTTAGCATCTAGTTAAAAATATTTAGTAACCGATTGTTGGGAACTGTTGAATTATTATTATTATTATTATTATTATTATTATTATTATTATTATTATTATTATTATTATTCCATTAAAATTTCCATTAAAAAATTAACTTAAAAAATTATTTCATTAAAATTAACTTAAAAAATTTTACATTTAAAATTAACTTAAAAAAAATTTCCATTTAAATTTTCATTAAAAATTACATTTCTCAAAAAAGTTGGTGGTTATTCAATCTTTTGATAATAAATTTAAAAATCTTACTTTAATTTACTTATTTAGCTTTAATTTAAAATTTGAACCATTGGTTACTTAATTTTAAATTTTGAACCTTAATTTTCCTTAATTTATCCTTAATTTACCTAATTATTCTTTATTTCTTAATTTTACACCATAATTTACTAAACAACTAATTATAACCCTTATTTTCATATTTAACTAATAATTTCATGTGGTCATTGATTAATTGACGAAGATTTGCATCTAAAATTAACATTGGAAATCCCAGAAAATCTTCATCTTAAATTAACTTTAACTTTAATATTTTAGACCATTGATTACTTAATTTAAAAATTAGACATTAATTTACCTATTTAACTAATAATTTCACGTGGTCATCTGGTTGTTAGTACTAGGTATCTAGTTGTTATTACTTGGTTGATGATGCTTAGTACCTGGTTGTTGACGGCTGTGAGTAGTAGGTATCTGGTAACTAGTTGTTAGTATCTAGTTGTAGGTATCTCGTTGTTGGTGGTACTTGGTAGGTGGTAGCTAGTCGGTTGAAGGTACTAAGTTGTTGGTTAATAATGCTTAGTACTTGGTTGTATGTACTTGGTAGATGGTTGTAGGTACTTAGTAATTGGTAATTAATGATTAGTACCTGGTTGTTGTTGGTTGTTAGTACTTGGTATCTAGTACCTAGTTGGTTGATAGTACTTAGTAACTAGTTAATGGGTAGGTGATTGTAGGTACTTAGTAGTTGGTAATTAATGCTTAGTACCTGGTTGATGTTGGTTGTATGTACTTGGTAGGTGGTTGTTGGTACTTAGTAGCAGGTAACTGGTTGTTAGTACTTGGTATCTAGTACCTAGTTAGCTGGTTGTAACTAGTTAATGGGTAGGTGGTAGCTAGTTGGTAGGTGGTTGTAGCTAGTTAATAGGTAGGTGGTTGTAGGTACTTAGTAGTTGGTAGTTAGTTGTTGTTGGTACTTAGTAGTTGGTTAATATTGCTTAGTACCTGGTTGTTGACGTCTGTGAGTAGTTGGTATCTGGTAACTAGTTGTTAGTATGTGGTTGTAGGTACTTGGTAGGTTGTAGTTAGTTGTTAGCTGGTTGTTGTCGGTTGTTAGTACTTGGTACCTAGTTGGTTGCTTGTTTTTGGTTGTTAGTACTTGTTAGATGGTTGTAGGTACTTAGTATCAGGTAACTAGTTGTTAGTAACTAGTTGTAGGTACTTGGTATCTGGTAATTGGTTGTAAGTATCTGGTTGTTTGAGAGTTATTTAGTACGTGGTATCATGTTGAAAGTATTTGGTAGCAGGTAACTGATTGTAAGTACTTGGTAGCAGGTTGTTAGTAACTAGTTGTAGGTATCTGATTGTTAATACATGTTCATAAGTTACTGGTTGTTGGTACTAAGTTGTTGGTTTGTTGTTGAATTATTATTAAAATTTGTCTTTGAAAAATATTTCATAGAAATTTTCATTAAAAATTATCTTAAAAATTTCCATCTAAAATTATCATTGAAAAATATTTCATAAAAATTTCCATTAAAAATTAACTTAAAAAATTATTCCATAAAAATTTCTATTAAAAATTACTTAAAAAATTATTCCATAAAAATTTTCATTAAAAAATTTCAATTCTCAAACACCTTCTATTATTTCAACTTTTTGTTAATAAATTTTAAAATCTTACTTTAATTTACTTATTACATTACTTATTTAAAAATTATTACTTTAATTTACTTATTTAACTTTAATTTAAAATTTTTGACCATTGATTACTTAATTTTAAAATTTGGACCTTAATTAACTTTAATTTAATTTTTTAGAACCTTAATTTAGTTATTTGAGCCCATTCATTACTTTAATTTAAAAATTTGAACCATAATTTACTTTAATTCAAAAATTTGGACCATTATTTACTTTAATTGAAAAATTTGAACCTTAATTTACTTTAATTTAAATTTTTAGAACCATAATTAACTGTAATTGAAAAATTTGGACCAATATTTACTGTAATTTAATTTTTAAGAACCATAATTTACTGTAATTTAATTTTTTAGAACCATTATTTACTGTAATTCAAAAATTTGGACCATAATTTACTAAACAACTAATTATAACCCTTATTTTCATATTTAACTAATAATTTCATGTGGTCATTGATTAATTGACGAAGATTTTCATCTAAAATTAACATTGGAAATCCCAGAAAATCTTCATCTTAAATTAACTTTAACTTTAATATTTTAGACCATTGATTACTTAATTTAAAATTAGACATTAATTTACTTATTTAACCAATAATTTCATGTGGTCATCTGGTTGTAAGTACTAGGTATCTAGTTGTTATTACTTGGTTGATGATGCTTAGTACCTGGTTGTTGACGGCTGTGAGTAGTAGGTATCTGGTAACTAGTTGTTAGTATCTAGTTGTAGGTATCTCGTTGTTGGTGGTACTTGGTAGGTGGTAGCTAGTCGGGTGTAGGTACTAGTACTTGGTTGTATGTACTTGGTAGATGGTTGTAGGTACTTAGTAATTGGTAATTAATGATTAGTACCTGGTTGTTGTTGGTTGTTAGTACTTGGTATCTAGTACCTAGTTGGTTGATAGTACTTAGTAACTAGTTAATGGGTAGGTGATTGTAGGTACTTAGTAGTTGGTAATTAATGCTTAGTACCTGGTTGATGTTGGTTGTATGTACTTGGTAGGTGGTTGTTGGTACTTAGTAGCAGGTAACTGGTTGTTAGTACTTGGTATCTAGTACCTAGTTAGCTGGTTGTAACTAGTTAATGGGTAGGTGGTAGCTAGTTGGTAGGTGGTTGTAGCTAGTTAATAGGTAGGTGGTTGTAGGTACTTAGTAGTTGGTAGTTAGTTGTTGTTGGTACTTAGTAGTTGGTTAATAATGCTTAGTACCTGGTTGTTGACGTCTGTGAGTAGTTGGTATCTGGTAACTAGTTGTTAGTATGTGGTTGTAGGTACTTGGTAGGTGGTAGTTAGTTGTTAGCTGGTTGTTGTCGGTTGTTAGTACTTGGTACCTAGTTGGTTGCTTGTTTTTGGTTGTTAGTACTTGTTAGATGGTTGTAGGTACTTAGTATCAGGTAACTAGTTGTTAGTAACTAGTTGTAGGTACTTGGTATCTGGTAATTGGTTGTAAGTATCTGGTTGTTTGAGAGTTATTTAGTACGTGGTATCATGTTGAAAGTATTTGGTAGCAGGTAACTGATTGTAAGTACTTGGTAGCAGGTTGTTAGTAACTAGTTGTAGGTATCTGATTGTTAATACATGTTCATAAGTTACTGGTTGTTGGTACTAAGTTGTTGGTTTGTTGTTGAATTATTATTAAAATTTGTCTTTGAAAAATATTTCATAGAAATTTTCATTAAAAATTATCTTAAAAATTTCCATCTAAAATTATCATTGAAAAATATTTCATAAAAATTTCCATTAAAAATTAACTTAAAAAATTATTCCATAAAAATTTCTATTAAAAATTACTTAAAAAATTATTTCATAAAAATTTTCATTAAAAAATTTCAATTCTCAAACACCTTCTATTATTTCAACTTTTTGTTAATAAATTTTAAAATCTTACTTTAATTTACTTATTACATTACTTATTTAAAAATTATTACTTTAATTTACTTATTTAACTTTAATTTAAAATTTTTGACCATTGATTACTTAATTTTAAAATTTGGACCTTAATTAACTTTAATTTAATTTTTTAGAACCTTAATTTAGTTATTTGAGCCCATTCATTACTTTAATTTAAAAATTTGAACCATAATTTACTTTAATTCAAAAATTTGGACCATTATTTACTTTAATTGAAAAATTTGAACCTTAATTTACTTTAATTTAAATTTTTAGAACCATAATTAACTGTAATTGAAAAATTTGGACCAATATTTACTGTAATTTAATTTTTAAGAACCATAATTTACTGTAATTTAATTTTTTAGAACCATTATTTACTGTAATTCAAAAATTTGGACCATAATTTACTTTAATTGAAAAATTTGAACCATAATTTACTTTAATTTAATTTTTAGGACCATTATTTACTTTAATTTAAAAATCTTAGCCCATAATTTACTGTAATTTAATTTTTAGGACCATTATTTACTGTAATTCAAAAATTTGGACCATAATTTACTTTAATTTAAAAATCTTAGCACATAATTTACTGTAATTCAATTTTTTAGACCCATTATTTACTTTAATTTAAAAATTTACCACGCTTTTTTAGTGTAGATCACCTTTTTGTATTGAAAATATCCTGAGACCTTAAATTACTATACTTTTTTAGTGTATACCACCTTTTTGTATTGAAAATATCCTGAGACCTTAAATTACCATGCTTTTTTATTGAGACCACCTTTTTCTCAGGACCAAGGAGACCCACCTCTCTATAGTCTGAAAAATCCTTGGCTTTTTTAGTGTAGACCACCTATTTGTATTGAAAATATCCTGAGACCTTAAATTACCATGCTTTTTTATTGATAGTCGGATTTTCTATTGAAAAAATTTTATTTGTATTGAAAATCCTAGGACCATCGAGACCCCCTCACTATAGTGTGAATAATCCTTGGCTTTTTTTAGTGGTAGTCGGATTTTGTATTGAAAATATCCTGAGACCTTAAATTACCATGCTTTTTTATTGAGACCACCTTTTTCTCAGGACCAAGGAGACCCACCTCTCTATAGTCTGAAAAATCCTTGGCTTTTTTAGTGTAGACCACCTATTTGTATTGAAAATATCCTGAGACCTTAAATTACAGGGTGGCACAGAAAAAGTGAAGCAAAGAAAAAACTCATTTTAACATGATTTTTTAAAATACATTTGAAAAATCTTAAAAGATTTAAAACGAAGTCTCCATCTATTTCACATTTATTAATTAAATTTCAATGTGGCCACCCTTGACAATGGCCATCAATCTGCGTGGGAATGCTTCACATGCGGCACGCACCTGCTCTTCAGGTATTTCAATCCAAATTTTCTGAAGTAAGCACTTAAATTTATCCAAACTCATTGGTTTTAGATTATTTAGACGCTGTTCCATTAAGGCCCACATACAAAAGTCCAAAGGATTTACATCCGGAGATGATGAAGGCCATTGTTCCTTGCTAATGAAATCAGGCAAATTTGACTTGCACCAGTTCTGAACTATTTTAGCGGCATGTGCGGGCGCAGAATCCTGCTGCAATACCCATGGATCATTTCCAAACAATTTAAAGGCATTCGCCATCACATGACGTTGTAATACTTCTTCTAAATAATATTTAGAATTAATTTTGACACCCTTTTCTATGAATTTCAGAGGCAAACGACCCTTTTTGGAAATACCTCCGTAAACCATCACAGAAGGACTTCCTTGGAAACGCTGGACCGTGCGGCAATGACTAGGGATATCGGTAATTGATGGCGAGTACACTCGATCATTTTGAGTATTGTGTGACTGTTGGAGGACGAAGAGTTTTTCATCAGTAAACAGGATTACTGATTCAGCGTGCCGAGATAATAAGTCCTTACATCTTGTGACTCGTTTCTTTTTATTTGTGTCGGATAAACCATGAACACGCCGTTTCTTGTAAGGTGTAAGTCCAAGGTCTTCTTTAAGAACACGAGATACAGATATTCGCGATATTCCAAGACTCTTTGCCATCTTTCTGGCCGACTGGGCTGGTTTTCGGCGAATCCGTTCACGGATAACTTTAACTAGCCTGGGAGTACGAACGGTCCGGCTTCGACCAGGTTTCTTTGGTGGTACAACTGTGCCGGAATCTTTGTACCTTTTTAAGGTTCTGTATACCAACGAACGGCAAATGCCCTCTGCTTTCGTTAACTTTAAAATTTCCGATTGATGCTTTCCCTCCAAAAATAAATTTAAAATTCTTTGTCGTTTGAATTCCAATGCCATTAACTTAAATTTAAGGAACCGCTCATATTATAATTAAATATTAAAATATTAAAACAAACTCAAATATTAAAAATTTATATAATTGCGCAAGCTATATCATTAGGCAAGAAAAAATAAAGTAGTTAAACTTGTGCTTCACTTTATCTGTGCCACCCTGTACCATGCTTTTTTATTGATAGTCGGATTTTCTATTGAAAAAATTTTATTTGTATTGAAAATCCTAGGACCATCGAGACCCCCTCACTATAGTGTGAATAATCTTTGGCTTTTTTTAGTGGTAGTCGGATTTTGTATTGAAAATATCCTGAGACCTTAAATTACCATGCTTTTTTATTGAGACCACCTTTTTCTCAGGACCAAGGAGACCCACCTCTCTATAGTCTGAAAAATCCTTGGCTTTTTTAGTGTAGACCACCTATTTGTATTGAAAATATCCTGAGACCTTAAATTACCACTCTTTTTTAGTGTAGACCGCCTTTTTCTATTGAAATTCTCAGGACCAACGAGACCCCCTCACTATAGCGTGAATAATCCATGCTTTTTTAGTGAGACCACCTTTTTGTATTGAAAAAATTTTTTTGTATTGAAAATCCCAGGACCATCTAGACCCCCTCACTATAGTCTGATAAAAAAAAAATTGGACCAAAAATCCCTGAAAGCAAAAAATGTGAGTTGCAACAATTGCGTAATAAAAAGTTGCAACAATTTTACCCCCCCCCCCCCCGGGGGGGGGGTAATTGTTGCGGTAAGCTACTAACTACCTACTGATAAGATAAGCCTTTTGCTGCATAGTTTTTATTGAATGATTTTCAAAAATTTTAATTTGAAATTAAATTAACTATAAAATTAAAAATAAGATAATATAATATTAAATATTTAGATATTTAAAGGTTCTAAAAAAAGTTTTCATTTTTCAAATTAAAATACTTATATAACTTTTAATAACTTTCTATATATAATTTAAAAATTTTAAACATAATTATATTTTTATTCCTAAATGTTTGTATTTTAAGATTTAAAAATTAAAAATTATTTTAAAAAAATCTTCAAAGTCAACAAAAACAAATCAAACTGGCAATTTCACTCATTTCTTTCTTAGTGTCGATTGTTGGATTTTCGTCTATAATAAGCATTGGCTATTAAAATATGATTTTTTTTGGATGTTGTCAATGGTTAAGATTTTAATTAAAATAATTTTTCTTCCCTTCCTTGGTTGAGATTTTTGGAGATTATCTGTATATCAGGGATTTTCCAGCAAGTTCTAGAAGTTCTTTTGTTCAGCCTCTTTTGTTCAAGTTCATCAGCCTCTTTACATATATTGCTCGTGATGCAGTATTAAAGAATTAACTAGAATTTAAAATTATTTATTAAAAAAAACTATTTAGTAAATTTTAACATTTATTTTTTTAGTATAAAAATCAAGAATATCGCATTTTGAACTTGACTTAACAATTGATGATGTTGACATAAGTTGAAAATCTTGAATTAATTTTATTCAATTACAAAAATTTTAATTAATTTTAAAAATTACAAATTTATAGTTACAGAAAACAGATGATAACATGGGAAAAATTTAGGCAAGAACGATATTAAATAAACAACGATGAAAGATTGGGCATTGTTTATTTCAAATATTTATCTAAATAATATTTTCGAAACTTCTGGCGAATGTGTAATAATTAATAACTAATTATGGAAATCTTTTCATTTCATTAAATTAGCCAACATTTCAATATTTATTATACGCCTTACGCCTTCAAACATATTTCTTTTAATTTCAAACATTTTTATGCCATTAATTGCATAATTTAGTTGCAAGACTTTTCCATTATATAATTTCCATTTTATCAATATTTCTGTTCAAAATTCCTGTTGTAGTTAGTAAACGTTGTTTAAACAAATATGAAGAAGGTTGAATTAATGCCTACCGATAGTCCTTTGGTATATCTGGAATGAAGATCTCTTGATTTTTTCTGGATACGCGTAGGATTTGTAAAAGTGTTTGAAGCTGCATTTAATAATGAAGATTGGGTGTTAGGGAGATTATTAAATAATTCAAAAACATGTACAGAAAATATTGATAAATTTTTGAACTGAATTTGTAAATTTGTGATTTTCCTTTATTATTTAAATGACTGTTTTTTTTTTCAAGTGTTTATTGTAATTCCTCTTAAATATTAAACAAAATAATGATCGATTGTCTAAAAATGAAATGAAAATAAAGGAAATTGAAAAACGATCAATAGTAAAACAATAATAGATTTATTGATTTTATATGCTGCCATATGATTAGTTTAATTAATATATATTTCGAATATTTTCTTTTACTGGTATTACTTTAGAAAATATTAATTTCCAAATTTTTATCACTACGTATTTATTAAAAAAAATTACGGGAGAAAGAGGAAAAGAAGAAAGTAGAATCAAGTGGCGCCTTATATCTCGACAACTGTCTGAAATTATAGAAGAATTTGCCGGAGATTACTGGTAAGTAACATTGAATAAAAACAACAACACGGAAGTACCGAATATCAACAAGCATTCGGTCATTATTAATTTATAAATTAAATGGAAAATAACTTTCAGATCTTTTGAAGTCGAATTTAAATTAAATAGTGATTTACTAAATTAGAAACTTTATTACAGTTACCGCTTGTCAAAATGCGTACTATCGAACTATCGAAGTGAGGAATCATTGAAGTTCGAGGAATCAGATGTATTTATCTTGTTATAAAACAACGTTGAAAGGGTACTGTTTAAAGAGGAAGAGCAAATTATTTCATTGTTTATTATGGATTGACTACACCAAATGATATAGTTGATCCTAGCTCTTTTATTATTGAAGATAGCAGTGATGATATTGATGATGATACTAAAACTGCATAACAGTCAGGCCATTTCTATTTGCAAGATTATCTTTATAAAAATCTAGATCGCTAAAATAAAGTTGTTTATAATAAAAAATTAAAATAATTAGATTTTTCTAAAACGTTATTCATGAGGTTTGTTCTAATTTTCTTTCGTATTAAAATTTTCATCACCGCCTTTATCGAGTATTATTCAGTTCATATAAATAAATTAAATAAAAATATTTTTGTTACATAGGAAAGAAGAATCTCTGACATATAGTCGATTTGAATAAATTAAATGCATGTTTTGTTTTATTGAACTGAATTTTCTAATAATTGGAAGTGATGTGACTTAGGAAAAGTAAGTAATTGAAGAATTGTGTATGTATGAATATTATTGAATATGATCAATCTACTAGTTACTTTAACTATAAAAAAATTTCATAGCGAAATAAAAAGTAAAGACACAATTTTAATTACTTTGGTAACATTTATATCATGAAAATCAATATATTAATTTTATTCTTTTTTATTATTAGTTATACACGTGAGACATGGCTTAATTTTCATGTAAATTTTTCAACATTTCAAATAAAAGATGGAGCAAATAATTTATTGAAAAAGTTACAGTTGAAAGCAGTTATACAAACAACGAGTGAAATGGAAAATAAAAGCTGTTTGGCTATTGCGTCAATGAAACCTGGAAATGTAAAACGACACAGCTTAGTAGATTGCAATAGTACATTTAATAAATTCTGGTGCTTCCAGAAGCTGGCCGATGGTGATCATTTTTTATTTGAAAATTTTATTCTATAATATTTTTAGCTACAAATATCTGTCCTAGCATCAATTGGTTTACTACTCTTAACGACTATTGTTATGTGAAAATCAACGATTCGATGAATTTTCAGACTGCTGCTAATTTTTGCATATATAATTATAATAATTCTTTCCTTAACAATGATAACATTATTCTGCCTCAAGAACTTAATTATGATATAAAGTTAGTGGAAATATCGCATTAATTTAAATATTAGAATTAATTAAATTTAAATAAAAAGACAACATTTTTCAATATATTTTTGATTTATATTTCGACAGCTCAGCTGTTATCATTAGTCACTAAAACATTCTGTAAAAATGATTATATTTATTAGTTCATTTGTAATTACATAATCATGTCAGTATTTCAATGGAAATAATACATACCTGTTTTTTAATACCCCCTGGTCCCAGATTTCCCCAGAAATGTTACGTAATTTTTTTTATTTAATGAAAACCTAAAAAAATTTATTTATTGATTTATTGGCTGTTTTTAAACAAAACAGGAATCAGGGGCAAAAAAAAATAAAATTCAAAAAACAAAAATTTAGTAATAGTCATTGAATATATCAGGTAAATAAAAAAATCTTCTCTGGTTCTTTCATACTAAACAAGCATATGCATAAAAAATAAAAAATAAATATTCATAAAAGAGATATTTTGTACAGAAATCAATTTGTGAACAACTTTTAATTAGTGAAAAGGGAAAATTTCTCAAAACATTTCTCACAGGTATTTTTGACACATAATAAATCAAAATTAATTTTACAATTGAAGTCTCATATTATTCTGCTTTTGTTTGAACTATCTTTTCATTTTTATAATTTCTTTTTAATTCATTAAAAGACAATATTATTTTAAAAGAGAATTAATGAATCAATCTTATGTGTCAGTTCAATTTCCATTCAATTTCCATTTAATTTGTTATTGTTGTAAAGATTTGATTTTCTAAAAATGATGCTTGGTATTATATCACATTTTATTTCTCCACTGTTGTCAATCATTTCTAATTGTAAAAATTACACCAAAACAATATTTGACAATATAACTTTATTATTAATTTTATTACAAAAACTGTTTTTCAAATTTTTTGCAATTTTTTAAACCAAAATTTCCTAAATCTTTTCTGAGGAATTTTGACATATTTTAATGTTGAATTAAATACTGGCTATCAAAATTTTGTTACAATAACTTTTAATAAAATTTAATTTAAAATATATTTAAAAATTTATAATTTAATTAGATTTAATTTTTCACATTTCACTGTTAAAATTTATATAGTGCGTACAGTATCTATAACTGTAACATTGTCTCTAAATGACAGTCGACTTTGGGTGGATTGTTGACAATTATACTGACTTAAGCTTCGGTATTCATACTAAATCTTTGGTTCTAAGATAAATATTATTATTTCGCTTACTACAATTATTATTATTATTATTTTTAAAATAACAGCATTATTACTATTAGAATCTGCTAACACATCTTCTAAATTATATTTTAAATCCGGTTCAAAAGTTAACGACATAATTCCAAGTATTTATTTAATGAAATATTGTATAATTTCCAAACAAATTTTCAGCGTTGAATAAAATATTTCAAAGACCATTTACTAAAATTTCGATATTTAAAATATATTTATTTAAAAATGATTTATTTTTTAATTTAAAAATTTAAGAATTATTTTAAATTGTCAATTATTTATCATTTAAAATTATTTTAATAAATCTTTGAAATATTTAATTCTCAGCTGAAAACACCTCACAATTACTGACTATCTGTTTTCTATTGTAGAATATAAATATTATTGTTATAATTGCTTTTACTATAAATATTTATTTCGTAGCTTTGGTATTGAATATTTAACACTAGATTTGCGGATAAAAATAGCCGTAAAAATAGGTATACTTAATTCGATATGCGAAATGAGGCAGTCGATAGAGGAGAGTAATTAATATTTACCTATATTTCATTTCGTATCTAAAAACCAACATATGTATTCAAAAAATAAATCAGTATTATATATATGTAGCAATAGAATTTTAAATGAGTCAAATTGGCTCAGTCCGTAAATCTAGTGTTAATTAATTGTATTATAATTACTGAAATAGATATTTATTATTTATATATTTTTATTTTCTTTTTATTACTTTTACCATTATTAAAGACATTAGATATGTAAAATATATTAACTGTGTATCGCAAAATAAAAATAAATTTATACATGAAATGAAAAATATACATAAAATAATTAGGATATTGTTTGATCAATACTAAAATATGAAGTAATTATTCACAAAATCGAATTTGTACGGCGAAAAATGATTATTGTTATAAATTGTTAGTTGTTATTAGATCATATCGAATGTTGCCTTGGTTTGAAGATTGGGATTTGCTATTGCTTGAAATTTGAATTATTTCCTTTCTGCCTAGATATTTACACTATATTTGTTATGTCTATCCTGTAATATTTGTTTAAAACAAATGTTTAAAACAAAATGTAGAAATTAGTAGACAATGTCTTTTTTTATCGCTCCCTCGCATATTTTTCCTTATTTTCAAATCAGGTAATTTTAGTTTAATACTACTCTTCAACCAAAAATGATAAAAATTAATCTATCTTATTTGTTTCGAGTTCTCGTTGATTATCACGCTTTAATAACTTTCATCTGAATTTTCATTAAAAAGACAATTCAATTTGACATTAAAATTCTCTTTAATCTCCTATCTGTCAAAAGATGAATTTTGTTTTCGGCTAAGTAGAGTGATGTTATGTATTTGACAGTTAATATCACCGCCCATGATTTTGGGGAAATATTTTCTAAGGAATCCTAGGCGTCAATTTATATTTTTAAATTTAAATGCTTCCAATTTTAAATTTCTAAATAATTTTTTAAAATAATTTTATTTGAAATTTATTTTATTCACACATAATTTGGCCATAATTTTACAAAATATTTTCCTCTATTTAAAAAATAGTTATACTTTAATAAATCCTGAGCCAAGAACTATGCCACGATTCATTAGTATCTCATTCAATTCAGAATATTTTTCTTAATATTTATATTCCTTTACAATTTTCAAATATTGATAAAATCTACAGTAGAAAAAATCTTTCAAAAAATATATAGACTTTTTTCCCTCTATTTTGATGATTCGTATTCTGCTTATTGTGTAAATATTACACCCATTTCAAATTGAATCTACTATAAACAAGGCAATGCTGACGTCATATTCATGTGACATATTTTGTGGTAGCATAGAAAATACACAAATGTGCGATTAACTCAAAATAGTGTGTTTATCTTTCACTATGAGATTTATGGATAAAACTGAATGTATTTATCTCGTTGTTCTGACTTCACCCCACTAATAAGCTTGTATACGCGCATCGAGCAATGTACACGATTTTGTGTTTCTACCACATTAAATTTGGAAATAATTTAAACAGTATTATGGCTGTGTCATGTTTCTATTAATTAAATAGTAGAGTTCAGAAAACATCTTTTGTTTTTAGTGGCTCATGTGGTATCATTTGTTTTTCTTTGTAAGATGGTAATATCTTCAAAAGTATTATAGCAGGTCAAAACTTCTTTAGGGTCGAAAAATTTTATTTTGGTCATAACCTATTTTGAAATCTAGCCATCACAGACAGAGTTTAAAGGTCTAAGGTTTCAATAAAATACTTTTCTAAAAGTTTTATTTTAATAATCAATTATACATTTTTCATGATTTCTTAAATGGAATATTACAATACTTTCATTTTCGATCACACAACGACACCAATGTATATTATATCATTTCTTTTGACGTATGCAATACTTTACTCGATTATTCTTTCCTTCTTTATCATTCAATAATTTCAATATAGAGTGTAAAAAGTAACTACCATATTTTAACATTTTATTTTGTTAAACATATTAAAAAAACTGCAAAGATTTTAATTTTATCTTAGAAGGTTTGTGACGAATGAAGGAGTTAATCATACTCTGATCCCTAACGAGTTGAGTTTAAAATTTGTTTAATATACATCTTTTTCATTTAAACAACTTGATGAATTTGCCAATAATAAAACATGTATTACTGATAATTATTTTGATGTATGCTTCTTTTATATTTAAAATCTATTTAGTACTCCATATTTAATAACTACTATTTATTACTCATATTTTACACGGTCTTTTGAAATTATATATTGCAGAAAATCATGTAAATAATTAAAAAAATATTTTTGGAATTCGTGTTAAATCAAAAATAACGTGTAAAAAAATTTAAAATTTCTTCTGAACCGTGTTATTTCAAAATCGTGTAAAAAAAGACCATGTAAAAAAAGATTTTACTGTATTTACAAATGGTTGAATTTTATGGTAGTATTTTTTATTTATAATAATTTGTTGAAATGGACTATCATACACAATTGAAAATTTTCTCATCTAATTTATAAGAAATTTTTTCAATTTTCAGCACTGAATTCTTTACAATTGACATTGTATTTAACTTAATATATATTTTGCAACGAAGTCTTACTTTATCATTTAGTTGTTTAAATTGTTTCAATCATCACATTAAAAGTATATGTTAAATGGAAATATTTGTTTTCTAATATTTAATATTTGATTGAAATTCAGTAGTGTTCAAATGACTGCCTAAGTTTAATTAAAATTTGTAAATTGATTTCATTTCTAATGGTAAACTATTTTCTAACTTATCTGGCTTTATGAATAACCTAAAATAACAATGCTGTACTATGACTATACGGAGAATGGAGGCAAAGATAAGCTCGAAGCTAGTCTGTCATTAGTAATTGCATTGAATTTTACAACATATTTAATTTCCAATAATTTAATTCTTTTTAATATTCATAATAAATAGAAATTTGTTGAGTTTTTTACTTTATTTTTTTCTTTGGAATAAATTGTAACATTCACTTGAAACAAAAGACGATTTCGTTATTTTTGGTGACTTAATAATATAAATTAAAATAAAAAAGTTCACAATATGGTTTCAAAAGAAATTGTTAAAAATATTATTTAGACATTTATTTTAATCAATAAACTATTTTAATTATATATTAAATATTGTATTTATTAAAAAGAGATCGATGTTTTTTTATATCTTTACTGATTCATAGTCAAAAAATTTCTAATAAATACAATGTCAATTGAAAAGAAATCAGAGGTGAAAATTGAAAAAAGTTCTTATATTAAATAATAAAAAAAATTAGCTTCCGATTTTAGGTTTTATTAAATGAGAATTTTTCAATTTTAAATAATTTTTTAAAATTTTAAATTCAATGGACAATAAAAAATTAAATTTTTATTGATGCTTAATAATGTAATGCTTAAAGATTCTGTATTACTATGCTCCTGAAATAGTTAATAATATCTAGCAATTTAAAATTGACTTCAATTCTAATCTTTTACATTTTTTTCAGTGAAATTATCCGAAACAATGACTTTGATTGTATTTTATTAATTAATGTTTTTTTAAATTTAATTTTCAATTGTAGCAAATTGTTCTTTTATTTTTTAATGACAATTGATCAATGAATTTTAGAAAGAACCGCAGCGTATTCTTCGGGAGTATATATTTAGAAATAAATAATAAAATTATTATTTCGAAGTACAAAAATCTGTTGAATTTTAGAGAATAGTTTGTTTTTTGTAAATCTATGTTTATGTCGCTTTGAAAAAGAGATATTCAAGAAATTTTGGAATAAAATAAATGCGTGTTAAGTAGATAGGTATTAGATTTCTGCAGTAGTACCACTCCTCTCCCTCGCCTAGTGCTGAAGTGTGCTACTGGATCTTTTCAATTGCTCAAGAGGGTAACAGGGTTTTTTCAATTGCTCCAAAGAGCCACAGGGCATTTTTTCAAATCACACTATAGTCAAGGGGTAATTTAGGTCTCTCGTTAAAAAAGCCTGCGCTGCAATGGACCATGGTTTTTTTTCTCAAAATAATACTATAGTGAGAGGGTATTTTAAGGTTTGTAAAATTTTTGTACTAGATTTAAGCTATCGTTAAAAAGTCTATGTATTTTTTAGGTTTCTGGGATTTATGTTAAGATATTTTGAAAAATCGAGGTCTTATGAGAACTTAGAGTACTAATTTAAAAATAAGTAAATTAAAGTAAATTAATGTTTAAATAAGTAATATTTTAAAATTAAGTAAACAAGTAAATTAAAGTAATAATTAAAAATTAATGAAAATTGTGAAAATTTGTGAATATAAAAAAAACATCGATAAATTTACTTATTCATAATCAATTTTTTAATAAATATAAAATAAACTAAAGTAAATTAAAGCATTAATTTAAAATTTATGGTAAGATGTTTTGAAGAATCGACGTCAACTGAGAATTTTAATAAAGTAAAGAAATTTTCTATGCAAATAATTATTAAATAATAATAATAAACCATTAAGTACTTACAACCAGGTAATTACAACTAAATACCAACAAACACATAAAAAGATACAATAAAAGAAAACAAAGATTTATTTTTCATCACATATTTGCTTAATTCTGCCAGTAAGATATGAAATATTTCTTGGTAACATCGGTATCTATAAGGGCATGGAATCTTTGTTGGATCACTGTAAAACATACAATCTTGTATCACTTCAAACAAGATCATCGTACTGATTTGTAATGCATTCGAACTTCATACTAACATGTTGTCACCACTAAGCAACAACTTATATTCCTTAAGTAGTGAATTCATAAATTAAATCTTGCACATAATAACAAAGTAACTTACTAAAAATGTTATTTCTTCATTGTAATTTATGAAATATGTGCATATCTAAATTAAAATCAACCAGTCTTTGAATAAACTTTTTATATAGGTTAACTAATTTGTCAATTCTTAAAATAAATAAAATTAATTTGTTATATTTATAATACATTTTATAGTACTTTGATAATACTTTGAATAGATTTTCAGATCATTAAGACACATTAAATAAATTCAATAAAGTTGTTATTTTTGAAATATAATTGTGGTATAAAATGATCCTTACACAATATGCACTTTACTAAAAAATCAACCACAATACTAAGATATTGAATTTCATGATTGAGATCACCTTCTTGCCTTGATTTCTTGCAACCCATCAACCAAGTACCAACTACCAGCTACCAAAAAACTAAGTACTAACAAATAAGTACTTACAACCTGCTACTAATAACCAGCGCCGTACTATCGCAAGTGCAACAAGTGCAATCGCACTGGGCCCCCTATTTTTGAGGGGCCCCAAATATTAAATACATTAGAAAAACTTCTCCAATACCATAAATTACTACGAATTGAAAGAAAAAAAAAATTTGAAAATTCAAAATTCGTTTAACTTTCAAAAAAAATCTAGTTGGCAACGATTTAATTTGAAACAAATATACCTAATAATTCAGTTGTTTTTTGCTTCAAATTGTTATCTTCTGTTTGTTTATTATATCGTCTTATTAGTGGAAAGTAATATTATTTCAAAATTAAAATTAATTGAAAATTATCTACGGTCTACTATGTCGCAGGAAAGACTTTCTGGATTAGCAATACTGTCAATTGAAAATGCAACAGCCAGAACAATTGATTACAATGACATAATTGATGAATTTGCCAGCAAAAGAGCTAGAAAAATTACTTTATAATTGCTATTATTTTTTTAAATACAATCAATAAAAAAATTTATTCAAATTTAAAAAAAAAATTTTTTTAGTTTCTGCACAGGGCCCCCAAAAGTTACAGCACGGCGCTGCTAATAACTAGATACCAACAATTATATACTTACAACCAAGTACCAACAACTAGTTATGTTTGGCAATAAAATTGATTGATCTCTAAATGAAAATATTTTTCATTGAAGTTAATTGTTAAGAAAATGACACTCATTGAATGAAAAATTAATAAAAATGGAACGGATTGACTGAATTCTAGACACTAGTATTTGTAAGATTTCCTGATAATTGGATAAAAATTATACATTCTTGAATTAAAATACAAAAAAATTATTATAAAAATAATAAATATTTAAATTGTTCAAAACATAGTAAATAAATATTATTGTTGAGAAGTTCACGATGCTATATCACTAAAAGCTTGAAGAACCCGAAAGAGTCACCGTTTAGAAAAATATTGTAGCGGGACAATCGGGGTGCGTGTATGTATTTGCTTTGTATAACCATATGCCGTCTATTTCTTCCAATTGGAGTGAATTCAACCTTGGAGTTTCGATTATTGTTTCTTTTTGTTTAGTTTTTAAATTTTCTAACTCTATGATGGGTGGTATGTTAAGTGCGTTGATGTCAATTTCTATTCTTGATAATGCATCTGCACTTATGTTAGCTGAACCTGCTATATATTTTATTTTGCAATTAAATTGTGAGATATAGTTTAATTGTCCTATTTTGCCTCGGTGAAGGATTTTTCATGTTCATTGCGTTTATTAAGGGTTTATGATCGGTATACACTTCGAAATCCTTTCCTTCCAAAAGATATTGGAAATGTCTGATTGTATCATGTAGCGCTAATAACTCCCTGTCAAAAGTGGAGTATCTCATTTGGTGAGTTTTGAGTTTCTTTGAGAAGAAAGCTATTGGTCCTTTTTCGTTATTTTCTTCTTGGAATATAGTTCCGCCCATTGCTAATCCCGAACAATCTGTGTTGACTATGTATGGTAATTCTTGGTTGGGATAGCTTAGGATGCTTGCATTTTTCAGGTTTTCTTTTGCCTGTTCGAAAGCTGTTATTAGTTTTTTGTTCCAATTTATTTTGATGTTTCTCTTTATTTTGTTCAGTTCGTTGAGAGGGGCTAGCATTTCACTACATTTTGGTATGTATTTGTGCTAGAAATTGATCATGCCAAGGAAACGTCTTAGCTCTTTTATTGTTTTGGGTAAAGGATAATTTTTAATTGCTTTGATTTTGTCGTCTAATGGTTTTGTTCCGTTTTCTTTTAACAAGTGTCCCAAAATTTTTATTTCTGTTTTCAAAAAATCACATTTTTTTATGTTAATTTTTAGTTCATGTTTGCTTAATATTTCGAACACATTTTTAATATTTTGTATATGTTCTGTTGATTTCGAAATATTTGGTCCATGAAGCGTTGGAAAGTGGCTGCTGCATTTTTTAATCCAAAAGGCATTTTGTTATATTCGAAAAGTCCTATGGGTGTGATGATTGCTGTTTTCTTTATGTTTACCGTTCTGACAAGAATTTGATAATAGGCTTTTTCTAAGTCTATTTTGCTGAAAATTTTGGGTTTGTTAAATCTGTTAATGAAATCGTTTATTATTGGAATTGGGTATTTGTTGGCTGTTGTGATATTTTTTAATGCTCTGTAGTCTCCACAGGCTCGCTATTCGCCGTTTGCCTTTTCTTTAAGCATGAGAGCTGATGACCAGTTTGAGTTTGAGTGTTTGACGATTTGGTTTTCTAGTAGTTCGTCGAATATTTTCTTAGTTATTTCGAGTTTATTTTTGTCTAATTGTCTGACATTTGCATGGACTGGGTTTCCGTTGATAATTATTATGTGTTCGATTATGCATTTTGTGTTATTGTTTGCCTCTAGTTTATTAGTTATATTTGGTACATTTTGTATCAGTTTTGCGATTTCATTAAGTATATGCCAGTTGTTCCATGTTTTATTTCCGTCAAAGCTGTTGCGACTGCCTGATCTTGTATTTTGTCTTGGATAATTTTTCCTGTTTTCATAATATTGCATTCTCCTGGATTCTCTTCTTTGTAATTCGGTAATGTCTTTTCTTAGACTTTTGTTTTCGATAATTATTTCGTTGAATTTTGTTACCAAAGTTGATAGGAGTTTGTTCGTTTCTGTTGTTTCTGAGCTATTGTGTACCGGGATGTTTTGGTCGTTGTTTTTGGAATAATTTTTGTTTTGGTATGTTCTACATATTGTCGGGTATATTTCGTCGTTGATTTTGTCTGCTATGTTTGCCAGAGTTTCGAGGTCTGTACAGTTGCTGACAGCTAGAATCCAACGTATTTCAGGTGGCATTGCGCGCATGAATAATTCTTTGATAAGCTCTTTTGACCCGGTGCTTGTTATTTTGGGTTGTAAGTATTCGAGTTTTGTTTTTAAGTTTCGCAGGAATTCAGACGGTTTGTCATTACCCAATTGTATATCTTTTAAACAGGATTCGAGTAGTTCTCGTCTGTTTATTTCGTTCCTGTTTATTAGGGTGTTGTATAAGTTTTCGAAAGGGTTGTCATCCTTTGATATTTCCTCTATTCTATCGGCTATTTCGTTGAGAATGTTGCTTGGAAGGGCGGCAATTATGTGAGAGAAAACTGTTTTTGATGATTTGATGCCTGATAGACTTAATGTTAGCTTGGCAAATTCTAGCCAATTTTGTGGTGTCCCGTTTTCGTCTGTAAAGAAATTTGGGATGTTTGCCTTAGGGTTAGGTATTGCGTTTACCGCGGATGAATTGTCGGGGTTGTAGTAATAATTGCAGCTTTCTTGAGTTTTGTGTGTGTTTTCGTAAATGTTGGGTATCTGTGTAGTATTTGTCGGGTTTGTTTGATTGGTTGCCATTTATTGTTTTGTTGTTGTATTAAAAAAAATATAAAAATTTATCTGAAGTTTATGCTGAGTGCGTGTCTGTTATTGTTGATCCCACTTCTGACACTAATTATGTTGAGAAGTTCATGATGCTATATCACTAGAAGCTTGAAGAACCCGAAAGAGTCACCGTTTAGAAAAATATTGTAGCGGGACAATCGGGGTGCGTGTATGTATTGCTTTGTCTAACCAAAAAAAGGGGAATAATAAAAATAATATAATAAAATTGTTGAGGTTTTAAAAGTAAATTATTAAATTATATAGTTCAGATTAAAAGGAAAGCCGAAATTGAATGGCGGTCAAGCAGAGAAGCAATGGCAAAGAAAGATATGATAAAAATAGAACTATAAAAGGGTACAATCAGACATGAAATGGTAAAATGCGCAAACCTGAGGAAGTGGAATAAAGTGAAAAGTTATCGAAATTGAAGCTGGAAAGTGGGAGAGGGGTAGATTAGGGGATGGTGAAGAAGACAGTGAGCAAGAAATTGTTAGAAAATGTGTAGAAAGGGTCGTAAAACAGACAAATGTGGAAAAACGTAAAATATTGATTAATTAATTAATTGGCTAATGGGAAACCCAAGCTAATGGAAAACCCGAGCCAATGGAGAACCCGAGCGATGAAGAAAACCCGAACACGGTAATTTGGAAGGGTGAACAAACGAGGAATTCAGAGGGCAATTATCCAAACAACCGGATAAACAAGGGTAAACAAAAGAAGGGGAATTACGAAGAGGGTCAACAGAAATAGTCAATTAAGGAATGATAACTAAAGAAGTCAAAACCAATTAGGTCAAAAATGGGGCAATTACCTTAGATAGGGAAGAAGAAACCGACATTAGGAGTTAAAGGAATGTAATACAAGAAGAAAATAATTATAGGAAAAACTGAAGAGTTAGACAAGGAGCGTCAAAGGAGATTGGATCAGAGAGTGGAACTAAATCAAAAGGTGAAACTTAATTTTTTAATCGTACGAGGTTGAGACCTTCCAGAGCGGAGTCCGATTTGAAATTGTGTGAGAATTGTGAGTAACCAACAGTGTGATTAATTGTTGAGAGTTGTGAATTGTTATAAACCAAATATACGTTGGGAGTTTGCGTTTATTGATTTTGGAACACGTGGAGTCAGAGTAACCAACGGTTGATTTTGATATCACAAAACCCAACATAATGGAAAAATTAATTATTACAATATTTACTAAAAGTAAAATCAACTAATAATCAACCTTGTTATTGTATCTTAAGTTTGTTTAGAATAGTCCTTGTTATTTGGTGAAGATAGTTGATATTAAGTTTGGATGGAATATTCTTTGTTATTTGGTGAATATTGTTGATATTAAATTTGAATGAAATTCTATAATTTTTACAAATCTTGTTGCTTTAATGTTATTGATTTTTTTTCAATTTTCTATAGCGATAACTTACCAAGGTAAATTATCGCTATAAAGTTTTTTTAATAAAAAAAATAAATAAAAAACAAATTCTTCTCCACGTGCAACGTGCGAGATTGTAGTTTACATTTAAACAATATAACTAACAAATAAAAAAAATAAGATATTACAATACATTACAATCATAAAAACGTAATTAATGGACATGAAAGAACTTCATATTCTAGTCATTATTAATCCAGTAAATATTTATCTTAAATAAAGTGGCCAGGTGTCATGGATTAATCAGGACTTTCACGGATTTAAATCGTATGTCCTGCATTGAAAGTTGTCCCGAAAAGTGTACCATATTGCAAATTAAACTTACCACATATATACTCAATTTGATTGACTAATAACTCAAAATTTTCAGAAAATTCATTATAAATTCATTTACACTAATCTACACTAGAAATATCTAAATAATTATCCTTAAATTCCAAAAGAGACTGATATAGTCCACCTAATGATAACATCGAATAAATCAATTCTCTAAATAAATTACTTTAAATGACAAAACTGACGTTTTCTGTATCCAATCGAATGATTGAGAGCATCACATTTCTATAAAATATCTATCCGTCTTTAAAGATTGGTATTTTATCGATAAGTATCCGTAAAATATTATATTTTCCCTCTTAATATAAGACCAATATTTCAAATATTTCCAATATTCCCAATACTCTTTAATTTTAAATAAGAAATCAGACTTTTTAAGCTTATTTACATAGAGGTTAGCGTTAATATTTTTTTGAAATTTGTTGAATATTCATCGTTTAATTATTTGTTATTTCACTTGTTCATCTGTTGTTATTCTCTCCCGTTCCTACTAATTAGTATCCATTTATTATGAATACATATTCTCCCCACTAATTAATACCTAATCACTTATATTCTCCCACAAATATTTCTCGTAAAAATCAACAAATGTACTAACTATCTTTAAAGATTCATTTCATAAAAATTTGCATAAAAAATTGTTTCCTTTTTCAAATTCTCAGTGGACATCGATTCTTTAAAATATCTTTAATTTAATACTTTAATTTACTTATTTTTAATTATTACTGTTGGGCAAAAATTAACTTTAGACTCATGCATAAATAACGTGACGAAATGCGTCGGAACATAACACGCAAACATAGCAAAACATTAGGCAGTTTCCTGTCAAAAGATGATGGGGATCAATTGTAACTTTTACTGTAACTTTTTTTTTAGTCGACTGGTCGATAATTAGGTAAAGAATGATGGAAATTTTTACTTTATATAAATTAGATTATATGATCGTGTTTCATATTGTGGTATGTTGGGTATGGTAGTATGCAAGATTTGAATTAATAATCGTGGTAGCTCAAGGGTGTACATTAACTGAGGGGGCAGATCCCTGTAAAATTTTCCAAGCCAACAATCTTAACTTGCAAACTAAGGGGATGTACGATTTCGTAATTTTGTTATAAATTACGAAATCGTACTTTTTTGCTTATTTTTTTCCCTTATTTCCTTATATTTACTTATTTTTTAATTATTACCTTTATTTCTCATATTATTTATCAATTTTTTATTATTCTATTTCTGCTCTCTGTGCTATTTTATTTTGTAAACTTACTATAGAGAATTTATTATATTTATTATTAATAATTTTTTCAATGATTAATTAAAAACATAAAAACTGAAGGAGCCCTGGCCATTACAGACACAAATGTTCCATGCGGGAATGCTAGACGTGAGCAAATAAAGAGCATTCATTAAGACAATCGCAGGGAAACGTCAGGAGAGAAGCCGTAACGTCAGTGGTTTTTTAATGATGCCGAGAATGACAGAAGAATAGTCAAATTTAAAGTAAAAGACAAGTGGTGCGTTGGATTGGTTGACCCTGGATGCTCTCAAACGATAGCGTTCAGTAAGCTAGTTAGAAGTACGTTCAAAATCATATCAATGGATAGTCAAAAAGAGCCTTGCGAAGAAGAAACCCAATGCAGAATAACTTACTGGAACTTCTTAACACTTAAACGTATTCAAAGATCTTAAATTTTTCTTTAAATTTCATAATTTTAAAAGGGAGATTTAAAAAAATCTTATCTGAATATATTCTTGATTAAACCTTGATAAGCATGATCATAATTCTCAGTTCATGCTGGAAGACTTCTTTCAGTATGATATTTGAAAGTTAAAGTTATATTTACTAAATCATCAGGAATACCTCGAACAGTACGGTTAATCGGTTCCGGAATTTAGCCGGACTATTCGAGGTATTCTGGCGCTAATAAATTTACGGCTTAGTACCCCGATTAAGAAATTTAAAAATGGTGATTATAATCTAGCAAACAAAAAATATTTTGTTATGTATTTTTATTTTCTGATATTCAAGAGCAAAACAAGCATATTTAACACAGTTGTACATTTAAATATATATTTATTGAAATTTATAATTTTATTTAATCATTTTAAAAACAATCATATTTTGAAAATTTCAAAACCGTACTATAGAGAAACCGTACTGATCGAAACCGTACTATGCGAGGTATTGCTGTACTTTATATAATGCTTTTCTTTAATTAAAACAAAATATGAAGAAAATATTATTTATCAACTTTAATTGTTTAGATCTGAAAATTTGTGGTTGAATTTCAAAATCGTTCGGGAAGAACACGATTCCAATTATAAATACATAAATATGAATTTTGGTGATACCCTCGTCAACGTCAGTTATTTAAAGCTTTCTTACTTTGATTCGTCAGTACATACCTATGTCGTAAGATATATATTGGATAATTTTAAGTCAAAGTCGAATTTCTCAATTAAACGTCTGGCGTATGTACAAATTAAGAATATGACAATAATATCTGACATAAATTGTTTGAGTAAAGGTAAGCTAAATTTTGTAAAATTTCACTTTATTTTTATCCAAATAAAGTTTAAATTTTTGTTAATATTCGAATATGGAAAAGATATTATATCATTGTTTAGCCTTTCACTCATATATACCATGAAATTAAGGTGACAGCGGTCTTCTGCAACCAGCAAATTTAAAGGCGCTGTGACATAACTAAGAGAGAAAGTGTAAACTTGTAAACTTATGTATAAAAATGTATAAGGAGTTCATACTGAAATAGATTTTCGAAAAAAAGTAAAACTATAATGACAGATAAAAGTCCGAATTCAACATACATTTAATAACTTGTTTGATACGTTTTACATGTTGTTTTTTACTTTAATACATTGTAACAATCAACAGACATTTTTACACTGTCTCCCAACCAATAAAAAAATGAACAACTACAGGACAACCGCAAAATCGGAAATTACAAATGATTTGTAAATTTAATGTAAACTCCAAAACATTTACTATTCAAATACAGAAATTAAAATGTGCTAAACTAAACATGGTATGAACCTTCATCAAAATTTACTCTAAAATAGAATTTGAACCAATTTCTTTAACCCTTTCTAAGGTGGTGGCAATATACTGTACACCATTTTAAACTAATAAAAATATCTAAGTGTAACGCTGTCGGTAATCATTTTTACTTTTGGTACAACTACTGACATATATTGAGCCACAAGAGAACAAATTTATAGTATTTGAAACCATAGATGTGTTTTGTAACTATATAATTATTATTAATAAACTTTGAGTTTTACATCATTTTTAGTTTCCTTTGCCTTAGAAAGGGTTAAGCAATATGTTACGGTAAAATACTTTATTATGTTAAACAAAAACTTTTAGTCAAATTTTGTTATAATTAGTTATAATAATAATAATAATAATAATAATAATAATAATAATAATAATAATAATAATAATAATAATAATAATAATTATTATTATTATTATTATTATTATTATTATTATTATTATTATTATTATTATTATTATTATTATTATTATTATTAAAGTATTGAGAATAGGATTAAAAATTTAGTTATATTAATTAATAGACATTTTTTCTATTCTTTTATTCGAGTTGTTTAAATTTCTTTCTTGTAATAATTGGAAGTTGTGAAGAATTTGAAAATTTAGAATTTAGTTAAAATATTTGTTGTTTTTGAATTTTCTTGTGGAGCTAAGTGTATTTTACTATATATTTTATTATATATGTAAATAATTTACTAGAAAACATTTTCCTACTTTGAATCACTTTGATAATGATAGTTAACAAAATTGAAGATTTCCATCAATTTTCTTTTTCAAATCAATTTATTAAATTTACTAATTGCTTTCTCGGTTTGAACTCCAAAATTATTGTGGATGATTTATGGATCAAAGATTCAAGATTCAGACCAGTTGTTTTTATGTCGACAAATGTGCTCCTGATGTAATTATAGATTGTCAGAATGCAATTTTATCTCCAGGATTCATCGATATTCAAATTAATGGTATATGACTTTTCCGATTTATCACAAGAGCTTGAAACTAGTTTAAAAGTAGTTAGTAAGAACCTCGTTAAATTCGGCGTGACAGGTTTCTGTCCAACACTTATCATGAAATATTGTCGAAGACCTATAAAATACCAAGTGAGAATTCACAGAATCTAGGATTTCACATAGAAGGCCCGTTTCTATCGGTTTTAAAGAGTGGAAGGCATGATCAAAATTTATTAAAAGAATTTGGTCCCAATCCGGTTGAGACTATACACGAAACATTATTATTATTATTATTATTATTATTATTATTATTATTATTATTATTATTATTATTATTATTATTATTATTATTATTATTATTATTATTATTATTATTATTAATACAATTATTACTAGTATAAAGTGATGATTTCTTGGTAGCATTATTTATTATTTAAAACAATTAAGTGATTATTTAAGCCTTTTTTATTAAATACATTATTCGCCGCAAAAGGTTTAAATTATCATTTAATTGTTTTACTATTATTACTATTATCAATACAGGTAGTCCTCGACTTACGACGGCTCGACTTACGACGGTTCGGACTTACGACCAAAATTATTTCCTAAAATTATTTTTCCCAATGGGCCTGATTTTTGTTTCGAACCGAACTAAAAAATTAAACCAATTAATTTTCCTTAATTAAACACTATTAATTTTATAAGTTACCTACTATTTTAGTTTTTAACAACAAAAACAAATTTAGAATTAGTAAAAAATTAAATTAGCAAACCTTAAAAAATATTCAGCACTTTTAAATTGTTTAGCTATAACTAATTTAAAAACAAAACGACAGCATAAATTTATCTGTCATATCAAAAATTTAAAGGCTAAAAAAGGCCACCAAGGCTAAAATACCACCAGTATTTTACAGCCAATGGATCAGGGAGCTATTGCCACATTTAAAGCTCACTATTTGAAAATCACATTTAGTCAAGCAATTAAAGCACTTGAAAATGAGATCACTCTAAAAGAATTTTGATCGAAATATAATATGCTTCAAGCAATTAAAAACATAGCAGGTGGATGGCAAGAGGTCAGACCTTCTTGTATGAGTGGAATATGGAAAAATCTAACAAAGCGACTTCAAGAGAATGTTAGTTCGACAATTGAAAGTGAAATTGGCATTGAACAAATTACCGCTCAGATCGTAGAGCTTGGTCAGCAACTTAATCTTGATGTTGACAATGCAGATATTAACCAACTTATTGAATACCATGTAGATAATCTAACGAATGAAGATTTATTGAATCTTGAAGCACAATGTGTTGCAGATGAAAGCAAATCAGACGAGGAAGAAATGCCACAAAAAAATTTTTCGGCAATAGAAATGGCTGCAGCTTTTCACCAAATTCATCATGGAATGCAAAAATTGGAAGAAATGGATGCTAATGAGGAAAGATTTACAAAAGTAAATAAGGTTATTGAGGAAAATATGACATGTTATTATGCAATTTATAGCGAAATGAAAGTTCAGTGTGCAAACAACATTAGACAGGTTTTTTTTAAAAACTGCCACTGAAGGTGCAGTTGTTCAAGATAACTCAATGGATTATATTAATGTGATAAGTTCGGATGACGAGGACAAGTAAACATGTAATTTTAATTTAATTTATTTAATATAAATGTATTCATGGCTTTTTATTATAATTTTAAATAAAGACTGAACTATGAATTTGTATTTTGCTTCTAATAATCCGTTTGTATTTTTGTTCTTTTTCTATTTATTTTTTTTATATGAACTCGACATACGACCGTTGCTCGGGTCCCTATCTCGGTCGTAAGTCGAGGACTACCTGTATTACAATTATTCTAATGAAATAATTATAAGAAAATGATTAAAAAAACTAATTGTTTTATACATTATACATTATATATAAATATATTCCATTTTTAGATAATCTTACCATCAATAATTGTTCTATGCCAGAATTAAATCGTTCACATCTAGTTTCAACAAAGACAGATCTGATGAATCTTTTGGAAAATCCATTGTATTTTTTGATATATTTAATATTAGTTTATTTACTATTTTAAGGCCAACTATTCCTATTAGAATGGAAATCAGCTCTCTACAATCGGATTTATTTGATAGTGATATTTTTTTATCTTATGAAGGGGAATTAATTCCAAATAATACTTATTATGCTACACTAAATGTCTATAACTATTCTGATGTCTTTAAACCGTGGGCATTAACAACTGAGAATCAAAATAATAATTTTTCATACATATGCAAAACTACTTTGAATTCAGGTTAATATATTTATCTATAAGTTCATATTCAGTTGCAAATTTGTTTTCCAAATTTTTATTTAATACCTGAGTACAAAAAAATTGAAATTAATTTCCGTCTATCAAAATCTTTCTCAATTTCTTAAGCATTAAAACAAATAAAAGTCAATAACGATTATTTTAGGAAGACTTCAACTTAAATTATAGTTTTAAAATTTTTCATTATTCACATTATAGTAACCAGAATTCCTGGATTGAAGAAAAATTAATTTTGAGAACACATTAAAACAATAAATTTAAAAAAACTCATAAATTTGCGGGGTTTCTCCATGTAAACCTTTTATTTTTGGGGATTTACTAAACAAAATTTACAACTTACTTTAATTTAATGAATATTTCGTTATTGAAATGAGTATTAAAAAATATACGGAAAATAATATATAAATAATATAATATTTATTATAGTTGTCATAAATGTTCGACAATTAATATTTGCATTTGTTGGGGTTCTTAAATTTAAAATAGCCAAATAATTAAAAGAGGGATATTGAAAATTTAAAATCAAGAAATCATCAAATTAAAATGTGAAAAACGGACCGGATTTAAATGAGAAGATGGGAAAGATCGTGGCGAAAACAGATTCATCAGAATATGTTCAGAAAGGGTCAAAATACAAGAATACATACAAAACAGAAAGTTGTTAATTAATTAATTAAGATAATTAAGCAGAAAGAAAAGTAAACAAAGTGGATTCTGGGAAACCATTATCATGATAACATGAGTAATGGGAAAATGGGAAAATGAATATCGCAAGAGGAACGCACGGTTGGACGATTAATTATTTCTTTAAAAGGAGAAAATATGAAAAAGTTCGCGATGCAAAGCTTTTCAAAGCGATTATATAAGGGAAATCAAATTCAGAAATAATCGGCATTTTGGCTCAGGTAGGAAAGAACTCAACAGTGGGGCAAAATTGAAAAAATTAAAGATAGAAGATAGAACTAGTGGAAAGAGAAATAAAGGAACCAAGTTTGGTCAAGGGAGTTGTCGTGGTTTGCTCCTTCTTGGTTGATGAAGGACTTTCTTTGACCTTTTCATTAAAAGAATCCGCTTTTAGATTATTAAAATATTGGCAGCTGAGCATATCTTGAAACTGAGTTTTCTCTATCAGGCCATCATTGTTTCTGGATAACTTTTTCTGCATTTGATATTTCAATGTAAATATTAGAAAGAGAATGGTGCATAAGCTCTACACTCTTTTTGATTTGGGAAGTGGCATTTATTTCTTTACTTGGATTTGTTAGCGTGTCAGGAATTAGTTGATTATTGATAAACGTTAGAACAATGCCAGCTAATATAATAACAGAAATGATTCCTAATAGAACTTTAACTTTACCACCACATTTCCCCACATCGACATAAACAGAAGCCAAATCCGACGATAGACATGAGAACAACAATTAAAATTCCAATTATTAGTGATATAATATATCCAATAAACGCATGAAAACCGGAACGATACAATTTAGTTTTTGTTGTTCATTACTACTTGAAACATCTGTGAAATGAGTTACAGCTTCATGAGAAGAAACGGTATTTTGCATTAAAGGCGCATATTTAGTTCCAGCAAATTTATAAATTAATGAAGATTCGACGGAAAGTTCGCCTTTGACTGAATTATTGATTGGAACAACTATTGCATCGCATTGTAATTTATAAACATCTCCAGACCAAAATCCAATTTTCTGTTAATATCGGGTAGAAATAAATCGCCAACATAATTGGTATTGAACAAAAATGCCATAAGTAATATTAATAAGGAAATGCAGGCCAAGATTTTCCAGATTTTCATTCTAATTTGAAATACTCCTCCAGAACTCATAATTCCATCGGAATATTCCGTGAACCAATCATTGATAATATAATTCATAATCAAATATTAAAAAATATTAAGATTATTATAATTTGTATTTTAGCATAAAAATTAAAAAACTGATTATTCAAACAAGTGGTTTTTTATCGTAACTTAAATGTTTTTTTTTCTTTTTTTATGATTTTTGATTAATTCACTCCAGAAGTAAAGGAAAGAGGTGATTATTTCTGCAGAACGAGAAGAACCAAGCGGTTACAGTGAGACTTATTGGATAGTCATGTTGAGGATACCTAAATAACAATTTACAAATAAATTAAAAAAAATTACCTGGGGGAAGATCGCCATGACAAACGGGACGATCTATTGGAACTCAAAAAAAACGGAAGTAAAAAGAAATTCAAAATGAGAAAGATAAAGGAAATAAAGGGAATCAAACAGGAAAATGAAAACCAAGGTCAGTACTAATTAATTAGTACATAAAGGAAAAGGAATTTTGAAATCGGGGGAAAAGGAAAACAACAATATCCTTATCTCGACAGCTTGCCAGTGATAATAGAATTGATGTAGAGAATGCGGTCAAACAAAAAAGGGAAAAACAACTTGACAGCTGTCAGAGATAAAAATGGGACAGTCGGGGAAAGCAGGAGAAGGAAAGTGGAAAAACACTTGATTATCTGGAGTGCCACAAGAGAAGCAAACTATATAAGGGAAAACTGGTGAACATGAGGAGAGAACAAATTCAGAAGGGAAATTAGAGATAAAGTGACGCGAAATTGAAAACGAGTTGAGAGACGATTTGAGAGACGATTTGAGAAATAAAATTATTGGAGAAAATTAGACGTTGGACGAAACGTTGTTGGACAAACGATTGTGAAAAATAATTGTAAAGGAATTAATCGTGGAAAATAATTATTGGAGAAGAGTTGAAGAAAGGAATTAGTTGAATAATAAAACGAAAAGAAGTTATTTGATTACTTGAATAAAGTTTGGAAGAAAGTCAAAGAAAACAACTAGCTCAAAATTCCAGTTTAGAAACCAATCAGTAATTTGTGATCTTTTAATCCGGTGTTATACGCAAGTGCTATTCCTCACCGAGTGTTGGGATAAGCATTGTATAGTCACCAAGCGTTGAATTTATTGTCAGTGTCAAGTGAAAGTTTATTTGTGATTATCAATAAAGATTTCTGTTGTCAAGTGTTATTTGTGAATTATATAAAGACACGCTTGGAGTCAGAGTAACATTAAATTTTATCACCAACTCAATAACCCAACAGTCAGAATAGGAATTTTGTTGCGATATTCGGAGTTTTGTAAATTTTATGTTATACAAATTTGATTACAAATATACGTTGAGTGTTGTTTATCTAATTGTTTTTAAAGAACACGTGGAGTCAGACACACCGACATTAATATTTATCTAATTGGAAACTCAGCACAATGCTAAATTATAAATAGTTAAGAACAAGGCCTTTAATTCTTGAATATTTTTCAAGAATTCTTTTGAATTCCTGAAATGCAATATTTCAATGTATGTCAATGTATTTACTAAAACAAAATAAAAATGTCATAAATGTTTACCATATCAAAGGAAATGACTAAATAAGCACAAAATTTTGTATTCTAAATAATAAAAAGACTTCATGAATAGATTTTTTTCTCAATTGTTTTAGAAATTGGATATTGTTTACTTTTCCACGTAAATTTCTCCGAAAAAAAAATTGAAATCACTATATTTACAATAAATTTTATATTCAATTTTTTTATTCAATGTTATAGTTTAAAATTTATATTTTTATTTCAATGACTGTATTGATCTTTGTCGAGCGGCTTGCGTCAATGATGAGAAGGATTTCTAAATTTTATCATTGGAATCTTGTATCTATAAAATTTGAAATTTCTCTACAAAAAAGTATTGTTTTTCAATTATTATGTTTGTAGAAGTTTTTAATTATTGTCTGCAATTCGATTCAATTTTGCACACACACACAAGAATGTTATTAAAATTATAATTTTTTATAAAAACATTTTTATGTGACTAGTGGTGTTAATTGGAATTTTATAAAAATTTTTGGTAAATTAAATTAACTTTATTATAAATTTTGTTTATATAATGGTTTGGTATTTTTTGGCAGAATATAATTTGAAATAAAATATTTGCTTTATCATTTGTTTTAAAATGAAATTTGAATAAAAAATGCAGAAATCTTCATAAAAGTATTTTAGGAGATTTGAAACCCTCGAAATTTCCAAATTTGATTNACTTAATTGTTATTATATTTCGAATGATTTGGTTAATTTTAATGATGCATATAATTATTGTTCATATGTAAGCTCGAAACTATTTTATTTCGATTCAGAAGCTGAATTTTTGTTTGTGATGTCAATGTAAGATATTTTTTATTAAATTATTTTATAAGCATTTAATTTTTCAAATTTAATAAAAATATGTTTGTCAAATTGTTGGCGAAAAATTAAAATGTTGCTAATATGAATAAATTTTAAAAGATTTTACAGTTTTAAAAAATAGGACTGGCAATTAGGACCGTTTAGAGTCTTTTGTATGCTCTAAGCTTTTCATTCAACCTAAACGAATCCCACTTGATTCTGCTATCTTCTTTTTCTTCGACTTCCTTATGATCCATCCGTTATATCCACTACTTATCAATATATATGAAAATTGGATTTAGATTTAGTTTTTGTTCTTGGTTTTCCTTCTTCGATTTGTACTTGGTAATTAAGAATATCCCTGTTGTATTTCATTGTTTGATTTTATCGATTCTTTCTTATCTCCGTTTCATTTTTCCATTATTTCTCCTCACTCCTGATTTTCAGAATTTTGGAGCAATTTTTTTTTAAATACAATTATTATTATTATTATTATTATTATTATTATTATTATTATTATTATTATTATTATTATTATGATTATGATTATGATTATTATTATTATTATTATTATGATTATCATTATCATTATTATCATTATTATCATTATTATTATTAATTACTATTATTATTAAAGTATTGAGAAAAGGATTAAAAATTTAGTTATATTAATTAATAGACATTTTTTCTATTCTTTCCGTCTTTAAGGCAACTAGTGTAAGCAGGAATTTCATAGTGAATAATTGAATTTTTATAAAACTGATGGACATAAAATCTATTGAGAAAATATAATAGTAATAACAATCACAATAATAAATAAATAATAATAACACTTAAAAAAGGCAGTGCCGAAAATTCGTGAATTTCAAAAACATCAATATATTACTGATTTATAGTCTTCAAGCTCTTTTTAATAAATTCAATGGAAAAAAAATCAGTGGTGAAATTGGAAAAAAAGTTCTTATAATAATAATAATAAAAATACTAATAAACATCAACTTACTTTTCTCTTTGCTCCCTTTTAAAACTTTAAACATAAAATATGATGTTAAAAATCTGTAATTACCATTAAAATATGTCAAAGTTGCTCAAAATATTAGTTATATTAAAAAAACACTCAAATTTCAATGAACAATATCTTTTAATATGGAAATTTAAGAAGTAGTAGAAAAAATTAATTAAGCACATAAATACAATTCATAGTTAAAATGCATGAAACATTCAATAACTACCGCTACATGGAACCCTGCGAGTTGTCAAAAAAATTAACATATAATATCATAAATGACGATAACTTTTTCCATTCTGGGAACTTTCCATTTGAGGAATACTCGAAAGTTTAGTTCAATCTATAATTTACAAATTGACAGAGATGAACTGAAGGAGACTATTAGAATCGACAAAATTAATTTGTGTATAATTATCGATTTTCCCAAAAATGTTGTATAATATGTAAATATTTGGAGAATAATACAACAAAAGTAAATTTAGATTTACAATTATTATACTGAAATTGTAAAAAATTAAAAAATTATTTATTAATTCATATTTTGATGAAAATAATTAATTATACATAATTACTACACTTATTTCCGAAATTTAATAACCTATATAATCTAAAAAAATCAATAAATTTATAGTATAGGAACACACAAACTTACTCGTGTGTAGAAATTTAATAACTTTATTATAGGAATTAAGAAAGTAACAGAAAAATAACTGAATATACCAACACAAAATACATAACGAAAAATGCATGACAATTTAAGATTTATTCATTAAATTACAAAACATTAAAATATTTTACAGAATAACATTAAATTCGCAAATCGTAAATTTTAATATATTAATATTTTCATAGATATACAGAAAATGACAAAATTCGGCTTATGAGAATGGGGAATTTTTTCTTTCCTAATTGTATTAAAAAAATTAATGTCTTCGTTGATTACTTTATTTATTTATAGTTAAAAATATATCTGACTTACATTATATCGAAACAATTCCATTTAATTTCATAAAATTCCTAAAAAACACCTGAAATTTAATTATCAATATTTTATATTATAATTGCTGACTAAAAGTAATATTTAAGAGCTTGAATAATGAATCTCATAAATATATAAAATCAAAATTCAAGTCTTAAAAGTTACTTAAAATTAAAAAACTTACCTGAAACTCATTTTAAAAATTGAATAAATGAAGTTATTAAACTTCATTTTCACGTAAATGGTGAGTCACCTCAACTGGTGTAGACACCAACGTGTATTATAGAGGTTACTAAATGTCGGAATTGGGTGTATTATAAATGAGTTTTTTCATAAACCCGCTGTTACACCATTTTCAAATTCAATCTGCTTAAAACAGGAAAATGTGTACTTACCAAAGATACACATTCAAAATCACGGAGCAAAAGAGAAATGTATCCTGTTCTACCCACAAACATTATGATTAAAAATATACACAACCACCTTCAACCACATAAAATGTCACGTGAATATTATATCCGAATTATCCTTATGGAATGATATTTTTTCAAATTATTTTTAATTTTAATAAAATCTTTTGCCAAAAACAGATTGCAATTATTTTTTAATTATCGAATTTCTTTTGTTTTTACTCTTGTTGGTACTTTTTAATTTTTTAAAGATTTTTAAGATTCTTTTTAAAGACATTGATCAATTATTATCTAATAATAATTAATACAGTTTTTGTTAATGATGAAAATTAAAAACTTTTTTAAAAATCTTTGTAAACAAATTGTTTATTGTTTCAGGGCTAACATGACAAATTCGTATTGGACGTCTTTTGATACTAATACTACTGCGAAACCTATTGAAAATAGTCTTACATTTTCCACCCTATTTTCAAGATCAAAAATGGTCTTAAATAATTTTGAATATTTTATAGAAGACGTCCAACAATCAAATACCGAATGTATTCAAATGAATTATGATTATAGTCAATTATCTTTTATTATTACTAATAAAATGTGCGGGGATAACATGACAACTTATTGTCAACAACCAGCATTTGAAGGTATTATTTTTATAATAAAAGTTATGTCTATTTGTAAAATTGAATAGTTAGCGGGTGACTGACTTGGTTACAATAAAGTGGATATTGTGATATTCTTTATAATTTCTAATATCGACTATCTTTTATCCCTTTCACCTATGATCTTTCTCATTGTCATTTATCTTCTTTTCGTTATAGAATTTCGATTAATATTTTGTTACATGAATTTTCAGCATTGCTTTTTCAAGTTTTTGAAAATGTCAGTGTCAAAAATACGTGTTGAGTAAAGAAATATTGATCGAAAATGTATAAAATAAATGAAGGAATTGTGGAATGCAATTACACAAAACTATCTTGTAAGACAATGATTTAGAGTTTATCATTAGTGTAAGTTGAAATATGTCAAATGCATTTAAATGTGGTATATTTGATATTCATTGTAAGTAGGTGATAGATTAGTCGGTAACCGGACAATTCGGCGCGGACAATTCGGAGCAGAAATTTGTAATACATATGAAAACAATCAAATAAATCATTTATTGTGTTATTAATATCATATGTATATAAACAAGCAATCCTATACTATTATAAATGTTATGCTTTAAGTTTAGATTTAATAATTAGAATTTATACCATAACTAAATAAGAATAAGTCAGTCTTAATAGGTAATTATTTGTTATTTTTATAAATTTTGCCATTTTTTATCGATTTGAATGCAATTCCATTACATAAGAAAAATCTAAGAAAAACTAATTTAAAAAATTAAAATTTATTATATTTTAATATACAATTAATTTATAAAAAATCAATAGAATCATATATTTTTCCAATTTTTATGTTGTCTTTTAAATTAATTGTCCGCGACGAATTGTCCACGACGAATTACCATAGAACCAGATTAGTCAGTATATCTATCATGGGTTGTAGCCAGTTTCTTATATTGTGCTGATGAGAGTTATGTGAGTTCAAAAATAGTTTTTCATTAGACGTTGCATAGAATATCACACCATATATAAATTTCAATTTATCTAGGACAATTTGAAATTAAATTTTGAATCTTGTAACATTTCAAATTATTATCATTATATTACCAGATCAAATTTAAGCCTTTCGAACATTTGAATAAAAGAATGAAAATAATTATCCAAGAAGATGATAACTACAACAGTCCACATAAATTTTCTCGAGATATAAAGGAGATACGAAACAAAGTTTTAAAATTGTATAAATTATCAAAACCATTTAAAATTTGGAAAAATCAATATTTTTCGGAGGGGTGAGTAGTAACCGGTGCCAATTGTAATTTTGAAGACGAATAAAGCAATTTCAAATTGATCAGAGGATTATAAAAATAAATTATTTAATTAACAAATTAAGCTTCAACGAAAGCCAGTAACCAAAGGATAACCAGTGAATTGTCAGATCAATGGGTTACCGGGAATTAAGATAAGGCAAGAAATTATTCAATCTACCCAGTTAATTGTCAGGGAATGGGTTACCGTAAATTAGGAGAATCGGTAGAGAATTCTTCAGCCGAATGAGGTAAATATTAATGATCAGTGAAATACTATATAATCAGAGAGAAAAAAACATAAAGCGCCAGTTGCTCGAAAAGGAAAAATTATAATAACTATACAATATTGATAATATGGTTTCGTTTGATGTATGTAGTTTATTTACTAATGTCCCGTTGAAAGAAACTATCGATTTATGTTGTGAATTATGGAATGAAAATATTAATGCGCATAATATGTGTAATGGAAGTGCATTTAGGAAGCTTTTAGAGTTTGCAACTTCCAAAGTTAATTTTCTTTTTAATAATGAATGATATGAACCAATTGATGGAGTTTCTATGGGTTCGCCCTTAACACCAACAATGCCGTAAATATTTTTGGCTTGTTTAGAAAAGAAAATTGCTTCTTTTCAATATGAAAAACCAATTGTGTATAAAAGGTATGTTGATGAAATTTTTCTGATATTTAAAAATAACGAACACGTGAAACCTTTTTTGCATTACATAAAAACATTTTATTCATATGTGAAACTGAGAAGGATTCATTCATAGCATTTCTTGACTTGTTAATTAAACTTAAAGATGAACAATATGAGACAGAAATTTATTGAAAACTAACAGATACAAATATAAAAGAAATATGGTGAAAGGATTGGTTTATCGATTATGGTGCTTATCTTCCACTTTTAAAAATTCAGTAAAAAGTGTAGATAAATTAGTTGAATTATTGGTGACGAATGGCTACTCAAAACGGTTTTTATTGTTAACGTTGAAAGAGACTGTTGATAAGGATCATAGTATGAATGGATGTAAATATGTCGAATGATGTAGTGAATATGAGTATTGATACTAACAAACAGGATGAGCCAAAATATACGATGGTATTGCCGTATTCTGAAGGATATAAAGATTTCAAAAGAAAGATAGTTAAACAGCTGGGTAACTTGAATTATAGAATTGTTTCAAAATCGTCAAAGTACGTAGTATGTTTGTTAGTAAATTTCAAACGCCGGTTGCATTGTGTTCGGATATCGTTTATCAATTCACATGTAATAGGTGTAATGCCACATACATTGGAGAGACTTCCCGTCATCTCTGTACTCGAATTCAAGAACACTGTCGACCGAAGGGAGTGTCCAATATTAAGGATCATAATAATGTCTGTATGAGAGAATTAAGAATGTCGGCTTTTAAAATTTTATCAAAATATTTTGATAATTGTTTTGAGCGTGTGATATGTGAAGCATTATTGATAAGAAATTTTAATCCTAAAATCAATGTGCGTGTTGAATGTTTTTAATTAAATTTTTGTATGTTGATGTATATTGAATAATAGTTATGTTAAATAATTAAAATAATATTTTTAAGATAATTTTAAAAGTTTAAATATTATTATTTAAAAAATAATTGTTTAAGATTGTTATTTATAATTTTAAATTTATAGATTTTATAATTTGTTTGTAAATTATTAATATTGTATAGTTATTCATTCCTGGTGAATGTAGGCAACCTGATGATGATGGTGATGCTATCGAAATATATAGTGAAAAAGATGTATGAATGGCGATTTTTATTAATAAAATCTTTACCGTGTTTATTTAAGTATTAGCAGAATTAATTAAAGAATGTGAATGAGAGCGATTATGAAAGAGTGATAAACAAAATTGTATTTGGACTTACTTATTAGGGTGATACCCATTGGGCATTTACCCAGCTATTGTAATCCAAAATGAGTTTGGTGCAATTTGAAAATAAAAAATTTGTTAGGATTTGAATTCTATTTCTTTGATTGCTGAACATAATGAGTTGATGAAGATTTAGTCCCATCAACAAACATTTAAATATCCCTACAAATTATATATGTGTTTTGAGTTTTCGGTTATGTAGTTAACCAGGTAGGATGAAAAAGATATTTGGAACCCTTGAAAATAAAAAAAAACGATATACCAATGAATGTTTTATTTTTACATATACATGCTTTTTTATTTACTTCGCTGCAATATATACAGTTCAGCGTTCCTATTTTGTAATGAATTTATAGTAATTTAAATTTCGTTTAATAAATGAACATTGTTAAATCTTCATTATTTTTAGTAGTAAAGAGGTTTTCCTTGCTTTTTGGATTTGCAAAAAGGTTAATTATTTCATTAAAATAATATGTTTAGCTTATTGAGTCAAATTTTTACAAAATTTTTACAAATTATAATTAATAAATACGACCAGTTGTCCGTTCAAGCGTCTCTTAAATCTAGAATCTCAGGTTCCTAGTAAAAATGGGTCCCCTTCATATACAACTTCGGTCATCGACATGATGTATTGATATAAATTATTAACAAGTGCGCCACCAAAATTGAGACAAATTTAAAGTGTTTCTAAAATTAAAATAAAATAATTCATCTATCAAAACTTTTTATATGCTTCATT
>CAUHTR010003014.1:0-50886 GCA_959609185.1 Schmidtea polychroa
AAAACACAATCATTTTTCTATAGGAAACATCATACAAAAAGCAGTGACAAGCAACATATATAATTTATAACATTCAACAAGATTTATGTCATTCGAGCGTAAGAAAATTTTCCGAGCATGCAAAAAAAATATAAATATGAATATTAGGGAAAATAAATAATTAAAAATTGTGGAAAATATCAAAAAATAACAAAATGACTAACTAGATAAAAATTAATTAAGCTAAGTAAAAAAAGCACTTTCAGAGCCATAGCTTCGTTTATATTAAATTATTATTTTTCGATGTTCCAATAATGCCGTCTAATTACAAGTATTTATACTAATAACCTAATAATTTTGTTTAACACGTTGGAATTGATATTTTATTATTAGGAACTAGATACACTAGCTAATAAACACACCATTTCTAAATTCAATATGCTATAAGTATTGCTATAAGTATAATGTATTAATACGCATCAAACTTAAAAATTACTACAATAGCTTTTAACAATAATGTTTACTAATTTAAAGACGCTTTTAAATCTCCTTCCATGAAACTCACTGCAATTTGTTTGAATGAGTAACAACTTCTATACACCTTGTCTCGAAATATAAAAGTTTCTATAATGCACGTTAGTGTGTACACCAGTTCTAGGTAACTCACCATTTATGAGAAAATGAAGTTTGTAACCTCATTTATTCAATTTTAGAAATTAGCTTTAAAGTAAGTTTTTTTTAATTTTAAGTAAATTTTAAGGCTTGAGTTTTGATTTTATATAATTATGAGATCATTATTCAAGTTCTTAAATATTACCTTTAGTCAACATTTGTATCATAAATTAAATTTTTAGGGAATTTTATGAAATTTTAATAAATTTATTTTAGAATAATTTCGAATTATTTCGATATAATGTAAGGCAGATTTATTTTGTGTGACAATGTTTACTTAATTTTATTTTTTCAATTTTTCAAAAATCGTTTTCAGATAAGTTTTTGAATTTTAAGTAAATTTTAAGACTTGAATTTTGATCCATATTAGATATGAGATCATTATTCAAGTTCTTAAATATTACTTTTAATCAACAATATAATTATAAATTATTTTTAATTAATTTTCATGGTTTTTTTAGGAATTTTATGACATTTATCATGGAATTATTTCAAATAAATGTGAGTTCGATATATTATTTTAATTATAATTAATTAAATAAATATATCAATCAATGTATTTTTTTAAAACATTTTGGGAAAAATCGCTGATTAGAATAATTTTTTTAATTTTTGTAAATTTTTTTCTGAGATCAATATGAAGGGATTCTTAAAGGAAATCAAATCTGGAGTAAAAAGATATTGAACCAAATTCATCTGTTCTTGATATTTTCATTAAAAATATAATTTAAAAAATTTTCAACGATCTTTTTTTTCTAAAAATTGTCTAAAATAGAATTATATAGAAACGTATCTCATCGTTACATTTCTACGAATCAAAAGTTTGTATGTGTTTTTAATATGTGTTGCGTTTGTGTGCAGTTTTTAATTTTTCTTCCACTTTTCAGATTTCTATAATATAAGATGTATCTCACTTGAGCTATAAATGAGAACATCAATGTGAAATCAAAGTAAGTATGTATGTTTCTATAATTTAAGATTATTGATTTTTTTGTTATAATATAGGAAACGGTTCTCAATGGTGTTTGGTGTACACCTAATTCCAAAAGTTAAAAGTCTCTATAATACACGTTGGCCTGTTCATCAGTCGATGACTCACCATTTATGAGAATGTGAAGTTATTTACTTCATTTCATTTATTCAATTTTACAAGTAAGTTTTTTTAATTTAAGTAACTTTTAAGGTTTGAATTTTGATTTTATAAAATTATGAGATCACTATTCAAGCTCTTAAATGTTTACTTGTAGTCAACATTTTGATTATAAATTATTTTTAATTCATTTTCAGGGTTTCTTTAGGATTTGTATGACTATGAATTTATTTGGAATTATTTCGATAAAATGTAAGTTTGATTAATAATTTTAACTATAAATAAATAAAGAAATCATCAAACACATTTATTTTTTTAAGACATTTAAGGAAGAAGCGGAGAACTTTGTTAAGTTTTTGTAATCTTCTTTCTCCAGGTCATTGGTATGGTGAATTTTGTCATTTTATGTAATTCTATGAAATTATTATTTTTTTATACAAGTTATTAAAATTTACGTTTTCCGATGGACCTTGTTGAATATTAGAAATGCTACCTTCACACAAAGTCGTTTGACAAGAAATATCTGATATACTTTAAAATATTTTAATTATTTGTAATTAAATGAAAAAATTCTTACATTGTCAATTCTTCACCTTCTTAAAAACTAGCGTTTCCAGAGAAATATCTAAATATCTAAAGAAATAATAACTTCAAAAATATTTTATAAATAGATTTTACGGTGTTTTGTCGTCCTTTTATCGAAAACTCAAAGTAGAGTTGTCCGATTGAAAATCAAAAATTTTTTCTGCCATGAATTTTAATATATTAAAAATAATGATTTGTTTACAAAATGTTAATTACTTTTAACTTTCGGAATAAAAAAAGCTATAATAAATTTGCATGTATTTTATTTTATGTGTGCTGTGTTTGTATGTAAAATTATTTTTCTGTCACTTTCTGAATTCCTGTAATAAAACTTCTAACTTTCGGAACATTAAATCTTTACACACAGGTAAGTTTGTGTGTTCCTATATTATAATTTTATCGATTTTTTTTAGATTATAGAAACTTTTAACTTTCGGAATTAGGTGTAAAAACTTAGAGTTTTGAAACATTAAATTTTTACACACAAAGTTTGTCGTGTTCCTATATATAACTTAATCGATTTTTAGATTATAGAAATTTTTATATTTCGGAATTAGGCGTAATATAAATTGGTGCCCAAATCAACTTCACGATTAATAATTTTGCTGAAATTATATAGTAATACATGAATTTTAGAAATGGCCATCAAGGAAGATATTGCATACTTGATATATATTAGTACGTAGTTTTTCTTAGTTGTACTTGCGAGTTACATAAAAGCCTTAATTTAATTGTAGGCGTTTTGTACTTGATGGTGAGCGCTGGTCCCAATTACACCGTTATTGTAAGGCACTTCTGTTCACAGTTTTGAGTTAATTGTGCGTTGGAGTATAACGCATATCGAACAACAAAAATTGTTAATTTAATATCGAAATAAAATTTTTATCAAATTAACTTAAAAAATCAAAATTATTTCTATAAATTTCTGAAGCCATGAAATCAAAAATAAATATTTCAAAATAAACTATTTTCTAGTTTAATTTCCTTGATGTCTTTAGTGAATATTTATCTAGTTATTGCGTGATCCCAAAGTTGACGACAACCTCAACAAATTTGTTGCTCGGGACTCAATTTTAATAAGAATTAATATATTTTTCAAATAAAATATTAAATAACAATGCTAATTGTTTTTTTATAGAAAGAATAATTTTAAAAAATATTTTATATTTCGACATCTCGGTTGTCATCATTAGACACTAAACAGCTTCAATAATAACAATTATGATTGTATGTTCATAAGTAATTACATATTACATGTGCAGAATTCAATAAAACTATTTCAACACTGTTGAAATACACATTGTTAATGCATTTTTTATGTTAAATTTTGGTTAAGTGATTTATCATTAAAACCCAGGGCCGTAACAAGAGTGGTGGGAGCGGTAAAGTTGCACAGGGCGCACATCTGAAAGGAGCGCAAAATTGGGATGTACCAATTTTTGAATGTCACCAAAAAATGAAAAAATATAAATAAAAAATAATAAATGACATGAACGAAAAAAAACGACATCCTAGCTAGCCTATCTTTAACATTACTGGTTGGACTGGTCCATTAGCGTGCCTTCGTAGGTGTGTATTTTATAAAATTTTAGTCCACAAAATAGGTTCCTGTCATTTTTTCAATTAGCAACAGAATTTTAAGAGCATTAGTAACCTATTATATAATAGCTGGAGATGAATACATAGTCAACAATCTTAACTTGAACACAGTGGAGTAACTAGGGTCTGTGGCGCCCGATGCGAGTCAAAATATTTCGCCCCCAACCTCAATTAATTAGATTTTTTAAATAAAGAAAATATTAATAGTTGGTTGTGATTACTGAAGATTTCAGAAAGACATAATAACTTCATTAAAAATTAAATAAAATATCGAGAAATATACATTAAAGAAAAATTTCTTTTAAATTTTATTATATTTCATCTTATTTATATTACAAGTTAATTTTCCTTGATTTTACTGATGCAAATTTATCAATTACTTCATCAAAATTAATTTTTTTCTGTTGCCTTACGTTCTATACTTAATAATGCGAGATCACTCAGCCTATCTTGTCCCATTAATGCTCTTAAATATGATAAAATTAATTTAAGCTTACTGAATGAACGTTCACAACTGGCAATCGAGATTCCAATTGTAAGTAGAAATTGAAGAGATGTTCTCAAACTGGGGAAACTATCATCTCCATAAGACACAATAAATTTTAAAAGATCCAATGAATTTGTTGGTTGTGCATCTTTTCGGCTCATTAAAAGCATTCTGTAATCTATAATGTCATTAAACAACTCTTCACCACTAACATCAGTTTTATAGAAGTTACTAAAATATGTGCAACTTTCTTTTTAAGCCCTCAACACTCTCATTACGTAAAAGATTTTTGACATCTAATAAAAATCCAAATTTTGAATTTAAATTGTTAAGAGCTTCAAATCGACTGTTCATTTCTTGTATTAATTTGTCAATGATGCTTTTTAACACACGATCGAGCTCTTAAATTACCGTTAGACCACTATCAAAAGCTTTTTCTCCTATCCTTTTTTTGCTCGACGAATTCTTCTCAAAATTTGAATGTCCCATTCTGTACATTTTCCTTGAGCAAATTCTATAGCAGCTGCACATAAATATTCACGCGTTTCAATTAAAGTTTCTTTAACCCTTTCATTCGGGAATTAATTTTTCTTTTTGCGTGTGCTCTTCACAAAATCAACTGAAAAATACTGAAAATGTCACTATTTGGCGCCAAAATTATTAAAATGTACTAGAACAAATTTCAATTTTCTTAAAAAGTACTTCTCACATTATATTTTCGAAAATGTACAACAGATATTCAGCACACAAAACTGTGTACAATATATTGTACACTCCGTATAAAAGGGTTAAGTCCATCTAAATCAAGTGCTGCGTCAAAAAATTCATTTTCGGATCTTGTAATCTTTTTTGAACTCGATCAATTTTGTTCAAAACATTATGCCAAAAATGAATCAAACCAAGAAAATTTTGTGTTGTTTGATTGGAGTCTTCAGAAAGTTCTTCAAGAAGATCTATAATTTCATTGAGTTGCAAAAAAAATACTTTTACAGCTTCAGATCTTGCACTCCATCTTGTGGTTGTTTCACATTTCAAAGTTAATTGTACAGCATCTTTTAATTTTTGCCATCGTAAAGTAGAACGTGAAAAAAAGCAAATATTTTCTTAATTGAGCCAAAAAATGTCATTACAATTGAATCAGTTGCAGCTGAGTGTAGTCCAGCCAGATTAAGACTATGATTGTCGCAATTTATAAATAAATCTCGATGATTCAAATTACAAATTCTCTTTTGAAGACCAGAAATTGAAAATAACTTACGATGTACTGCACTATTTTCATGATCTTGAACTCTCTCAGTGTGTCTCCAGCTGTTAAAACCATTTAGTGATGAAAATGAGGATTTGCAATTGGAGTTATAAAATAATACACAGCAAAAACAAAAAGCTGCTTTTTTATGAGGAGAATAGACAAGCCAAGTTCAATTTACTTCAGTTCCATTAGCAAAATTCGCTTAAACCATGCAGCATTCATAGATCGTCCACCACTTAAATCAAATTCAGAATTGGAATTTTGAAATAATGCTGAACCACGCGATACAATTTCTTTGAAAACATTGTGAGAGATTTTTGGCTGAATTGAATCATAATCAATAAATCCCATATCATGATGTTTTAATACGTTGAGTATATCAATATTTTGAGACTTTGAACTTTCAATATACTCGACTATCTCAATATCTTTCACACTATTTATATCACTATCTTTTTCACTTTTCATGTCAGAATCATCAATATCAAGTCAGTTTCATCAATATCAAGCATTTCATCATCTGATTCATTTTGAATTGTATTAAAATTATTATCATTCATATTAGTCTTTTTAAGAAAAGTTTTCATCAGTTGACTTAATTTTCTTGCCTCTTCCTCCAAAACTTTTTGTCTTTAACGACGTTGAAATCCACTGGGTTCATTTTCTGACATTTTGCTTTGTTAAAACTTTTATTAATTTAAACACTAATTAAAAATAATTAATAAAAATTCTTAATAAATATTCAATTTTCACTCATAATTATATTTTCACTAATAAATTTACAAATATTTAATCACACTTACAGTAATGAATTAAAAATATGATAAAATTTACCACTTTTTAAGAATTTATCACTCTTGAAGATAAAAATAAATTAATTCTCATTTATTTTTGATTATAATAATATTTTTATTAGAAGTTTGAATTTCTTATGCAACGAATATTTTTAATGAAAGAAAAAATTCATGCGTAAATTCAAATTTTAAGGTTCAAATCATAGAGTGGACAAGGCAAGAAATCCGTTAAAATTCAAAAAAGAACAATAGAAAATATAAAGCGCGCCAAAAAATACAATAGTTTCGACAAATGTCGATAAAATTCGACAGATGTCGGTAAAAAATTTTTTCCGTGTCCACCATAAGGTTCAATTCTTATAAATTTATAAAAAAAATAAAATTGTTTTATTTTCTTTAAATATTTATTATAAAAAACATTTGACAAAACAAAAAAATTTCCCTAGAGCTCTATTTTATATAATAATTTTTAGAGGTGTATAAATTTTGTTACTTTTTTATTGTGCAAACAATTTTAATCACATAAGGCTAATGTATGTATATATCAGTTATTAGTTTATTTTATATTTAAATAATATTAAGTATAAAAATTAAATATTTTATCGATTTTGCGCCCCCCGGAGCTGTCGCCCGGGGCGGCCGCCCCAGCTGCCCCACCCTAGTTACAACACTCCATGAACATTATAATGATTATAGTTGACTGTTTTGAATTCGCGTGTTGGGGGCGCCAGATATATGAACCGCACAGGGCGCAATAATGCCTTGTTACGGCCTTGTCAAAACCTTACAGTAATACGTTCCTAATAAATTATGAAATCATTATTTAACATTTTCAAATTTGAAATGTTTGTTCTCAATATGCCTGTTTAATTATGTAAAATTAATTATACTTATTAAAACAATCAAAAAATACGACATTTTCAATTGCAGTGATGTTAGAACTTACAAAATCAATTAAAAAACTAATTAAAGTTTAATATTTTGACATCCTATAAAAATTACTAAAACGATCATAATAAATATCCAGACTATCTGGATCATCTTTACCCAAATGATTACATATAGTAAGTGTTGATGTCTCAAATATTATTACTTGAAATCCCAACTTGGGGGTGATTCTTAAATAGATAATAAATAAGGCTTGAAGTCTTTAAAATTTTATTAAAATAACAAATATTTACTTCATAATACAAATCTCCACTGATCGAATCACAATAGATAATCACAATCTTTAAATATGCTGAATGTCTTTAAACCAGTGGTTATTAACCTGGGGTACATGGACCCCAGGGGGTCCGCGAACGGGTTCAAAGTGGTCCGCGGCACTATTTACAAAAAATCATAAAAAATATTTTATGTTATCTTGATATTGTAACTAAAGTAATAAGTAACATTTCTTTACTGTTTTGTAGCATCAAAATTCTAACATTTGAACTTTTATACTAAATAATTTAAGTCTCAGTAGTAGTATTACTTTTGTTTGAAGCTGAATAAACAGATTTATAAATATTTATTAAAAAATGTACGTGTTTTACTATCAATTTATTAATTTTTTACATATCAGGGGTCCATCGGTACCAATTATATATTTATGTGGTCCATAAGTTTGAAAAGGTTAAGAACCCTTGCTTTAAACAGATAAAAATTCAATGTTCAGATGTGTTATATAAATATCAATGTATTTGAATACCTTATTGTGTGCATGTTATGTTCATAATGCAAGGATTTTTTGTAAATCTTTGTGTTTCTTATTTTAGTTTTAGAGACTGAACAAGATTACCTTGAGTCAATCTATGATATATGTTTTTAACGCCAAGGTCCAAAATATTTTGTGGCAATTTTTCTAATTTTGTTTCAGCTTTTATACAAATTATTTATTTATTTTACCCATATGTCAAACAAAAAACACTTAAATTGATTTTTCTTATATTTGTTTTGTCATTTTAAAACACTTTAATTTTTCATTTCTGTTGATTTCAATGTTAATAAATTTAACCATATTTGTTAATAATAAATTGTTTTATAATAATAAATAAAAATAATAAATTGATCATAAATATACAATTTTTAATTAATACTAAAATATAATAAATTGACTGTCTCACTAAATAAATTATTAGAATGTCAAATCACATCAATAAATTGTCTATCATAATAAATGTCATATAAATGATGTTGGGTTTGGATTGGATTGATGTTGAATTAAAAAAGTTGAATGATTGATTTGATTATATCCTTACAAAATACTATAAGATGATAGATATATTGTGAATGTTTGATGTTGAGATTTTGGGGTGGAGCTGACATGCACTTTGATGGTTATTCCTAGTATATTAACTCGATATCTATTTGACCTTGTACTACAGTATTTAGATAGGACTAATGTGTCGATGAGTCTACCCTCTAACATAAGTATCATATCTTTGGAAGTAAATTTTCATAACTTTTTATAATATATTTTCAAGCAAAATCAAAAAAAAATTTGAATCCTCAATACAACAAAAGCTAAATTATTAAAAAGAAATAAGAGTGTTTATCTATTTTCAATAACTTCCAAAACATCTCTGGCATTAAAATAAATATTTTTTGTTTATTTTATTTTTACAACCGTTTTACGAATTATAAAAACAACCTTTATTTATGCCAACTCAAACAAATAAAAATATATTTATTGCCTTTCTTACAAATAGATTAAAACGGTAAAAAGATTGTACAAACTTTACTTTTCAATTCATGAAATATGAAAATATTTTTATAAATTTTATTTGTTTAATAGACTGAAAAAGGCTTATTTCTGTTTATATTTTACTACAACTTCTATTTATAAAATTTATGAATGTAAAAAAGGGTTATTTCATAACCTAAAAATAATTATTGTCATGTCGTTTTACAAATAATTTGAATTCATTGTTAATTCATTTTCATTTAAATTAAAAAATTAAATTAATTTTTTTAAAAATTAAGGAAACAATTTTCTGATGAAAAAATTCCGTAAAAAAAGGAATTTTAATTTCATTAAATCATCACTCGATCTATATAAGAAATTATTTTTAAATAAATTTAATTATAATTATTTTTAAAATTTTCAATGAGCTGTCAACTGAGTCAAATACATCACAATTGCAATAATATCGTGAAAGAAGACAATTTATGCACAATTTGTTATGAGAGTTTTGATGAGTTATCATTAATAGTTTCTCCCTCCTGTTGTGAAACCCATTTCTTTCATCACAAATGTCTCCTGTCTTTAATATTTCAAAACCGAATCTCAAAGTGTCCTTTAGACAGGACACCTTTCAATAACTTCAGATATGAAAATGAAATTCAGCCAAATGTTGTGGTACAAACAATTGTCCAGTGGAAGATTACTAAACAATACAGGATCTTTTTATTCCGACATTCCGTGGACAATGCGTACATTGGAACTACCGTTCATATATTCCAAGTCAAAACAATTGTCCCAATGCAACTGGATTTGACAATTGAAAACTCAACATTTATGTCAGTATTTATTGACAACAATAATGGAGTAACTGAAACAAAAGACGAATATAAAACAAAATTGAAATTAAATCTAATCCAGTCCTTTCATCACCTTACAAATAATATAACAATCAAATCAGATTCCAATAGTGATTTTAGACACCTTTCAATGAAGGTTTACACTTCAAATAATGAGGACCTCCTTGATAGAATTGCTGAAACAATAGAATTCTAATTGTTTTTTCAATGTTTGTTTTAATAAATTTTCCTTTATTTTTATTAAGTTTAATTAAATTATATTAATTATTTTGATCTCCAGTATTTTATCTTTTTCAACTTCAATCGATTTGTATTTTTAATATTTGTGTATTTATTTTTTAAGCAATAAATCAATATTTTGTTTTATATTTAACTTGAATTTTCAACAGATTTTTCTATGGTCAAATAGATAATTGATAATTCTAACGGTTGATGGGCTTGATTTAATTTGAACAATTGTTAAAGGGCAACCAATTTAAATAAATTTCAATTTGTATATAATAACTTTGATAAATTTTGGAAAAAACGACTGTGAGGCATTGACAATTATTACATATAATAAGATATTCAACCAGCAAAGAGTTGTTTGAGATTATTAAAATTATTTAATAGCACTAGTTAATACATCATTTTTTGTTTTACTATATATCACTAAATCAGTGATGCCAAACCGTTTTATCAAGGGGTCATAATTGAATTTATTTTTTGAAAATATCAACCTACATTTTTATATGAGTTCAATAAACAATATACAAAATCAAATAATTTTTATTGACAAAGCTAAAGGGCGACTTTGATTTCTTTTTTACTTTTTCTATTAGTTTTGCTATGCTCATTATACTAACAATGATATTACAAGTAATTATCGAATATGAAGCATTTTAGGTAAAATTTTTATAATATAATATATTATAATAGATATTAGTTATTGGGACACCTAGTGATGATGATGATGATGATGATGATGATGATAATAATAATAATAATAATAATAATAATAATAATAATAATAATAATAATAATAATAATAATAATAATAATTATTATTATTATTATTATTATTATTATTATTATTTTATATTTTTTTTAAATATTATACTATTTTTAGAACTTTTTTCAATTTTCATCTCTGATTTCTTTTCAACTGACAATAAAAATTTTTTTTACTATGGATCAATAAAGATATCGATGTTTTTTGTTATTCCCGAATTTTTGACACAGCGTTTTTCAAGTGAAAGACAGTGCCGAAAATTCGTGAATAACAAAAAAACATCGATATCTTTATTGATTCATAGTCAATAAATAATTATTATACATAAAAAACGCTTAATCATAACTTAATAAATAATAAACGGCCAAGTACTCAATTGACTGAAAATATGTGGTGAGTCCAATAAGTACCCGGACTAGATTCTAAAATAAACCAATTAGGACGTTATATTTTAACATAAGAACAACCAGGGTATGTGGACTTTATCTTTCAAAATAAGTCCCACGTTCTTAAGCGATGCAACATTTCCACAAAGGTATTTTTGAAGAAAATTTGGCTTTGATTTTTAAAAAATATTTCACAACATTTTGCAAATCTGTATTATTTGGTAGAATTACTCTTTCTTCATATACCTGAATAGATAAAACTCACTGGTCGCAAAATCCAAACTGTATGGAAGGTGATCTAGCGGAAAATCCATTTTTCTCAATCACCACTATTGTTTCCAGACTTTTATGGATTTTGGTGTTGTCTTGGAGTAGCCATAGAGGTAGACCATGTGTCTTTCGACGATCACATCTGCATGTCTCCACGAGGTTGTTGTAGTAAATGTCATATATTCACAGACCTTTTCAGCGAAATCCGTACAGATTATGCCACTTTAATCCAAAATAACCTTTAACCTCAATGATTTTCGATGACATTTTACAGATCGCATTTTCATGGAACTCGTTTTTATGGAAATTCCATTCACTGAACTCGCGTTTTGCCTCAGAAACATACAGGATTAAAAGAATTTATCCACAGTAATGGTATTTCTGAGAAATCAGTCACCATATTCATCAAAAATAAGATGATTTGTCTGGCAGTGTTCTTTCCGGTTTTAACACATCTCAGAGGAAAGTAAACATGAGATGAGCTCGATACTTACATCAAACTGCTTTCCGATATATTTGATATGATTTAGCGTTTTTCAATTTCACAATTTGCATACATTTTACAAGGAAGAAAAGCTTTCTCCTCATTAAACACTGACTGGCGACCATGTTTTAATAATTAAATTCAATCTTAAATTGTAGCACGAGAGGAAAATATATTCTCGTAAGTTATCTGCAACTGGTTCCATATTTGAGGATTATTATCACCACGCAAAACAAATAATTTAATCACACTTCGATACTCGACAGGATGTCGCATGATTTGACAAATAAATTGAAAATTTATTCTTCAACGCTGCCATTATTTTTATGGAGTAGTTCGGGCACATCGTGTATATTTTCTTTGATGTAATAAAATAACTAACAGGTGCTCTTTTTAAGGCATAGTGTGCACCATAAGATGGACTGTCAATATTTAGTGTAGATAATTGATTTCCCAAAGTCTAGATTTTCCCTTCTATTTTCATTGATAAATATATTAGATATTTGATTTATTGAATTAATAACATCCATAATATTTCAAAACTAAACAAAACTATATTGTTAAACACAACACAAAATCTCTCTTATTTAAACAATGTCTGTTTTAACTTTGAGGATATTTTCGCACGCATGAGTTAATAATTGAATAGAGAATATTCGCACACAAGCATTCAATAACTATTTTATATTTTAATTTTCAATCATTCTTAAATATATTTCTGGTCAAACCAATTATTAACTTCGATATTCATATTTAATTTATTATTTTAATTTATAATTTTATTATCTACTTCTATTATATTATTTAAATCTATTTAAAACTGGAAATTAAATACTAATTCTATCTGATTACTTTCACAAAATAAAAATTCCTAATATACCAAACAATTTATCAATTTTGTCATTAATCAAAATGAACACTATTAAAATTTTTTAAATTTTATTAAAGTTTAAAATATTTAATAAAATTCATACTTTATAAGGAAATGACAGTTTATTTAAACTCTAGAAAAGTGAATTGCTGATGCATAAACAGAGTGAAATCAGAATCATTCAACCATTTCTGTGTTTGTTTTAATTTTTCAATACATATTTTTATTTTTACACAATATTTCTAGGACGTCGAAATTGAAAATTGAATATTCTAATAGCTAAAGTTAAATGATATAGTTGATACATATATATCGGGAAATAAAAACAGAAATTGGAACATAAACCTACTGTTATTCTTTCTTTATTTGCTTAGGTTCTGAGGTCGGTACTAATGTATAATTTTTCAGCATTTTCGAATTAATTTCAGTTTCAGCCATATTAATAATAATAATAATAATAATAATAATAATAATAATAATAATAATAATAATAATAATAATAATAATAATAATAAATAATAATAATAATAATACTATTAATAATAATAATACTATTAATAATAATAATACTATTAATAATAATAATAATAAGCTAAGAGTACCCTCCATCCAAATTTTACTTATAATTTTTTTTTTTTGTTTTTTTTTAGCCTGGACGGGGTTGGTGAAGCGAAGCAAACAGGGGCAAAGCCCTTAGTAATAATAATAATAATAATAATAATAATAATAATAATAATAATAATAATAATAATAATAATAATAATAATAATAACTTATTAGAAATTGGTTAATTTAACTTCATATTTCAAAAAATAAAATATACATAGTTAGAAATTTAGATGTTATAACATATTAAATTTTTATTAATGTAAATTTTATTTCGACCAAAAATAAAATGAAAGAGATAAAATTAAAATCACGAAAATCATCTCAAATTTATTCCGAAAAAAGAAGTATTATATTTCAAGCTAATTAAACCATTTCATAAATAATTTATGAATGAAAATTTGAAATTTGAACTTATTCTTACAATTTCATCTCTATTTTCGAGGATGAATTAGATGAATGTTTTACTGGAGTGAACTAATTGGATACTTCAATTGAATATTTTCAAATTTTTAAAACCGGATTAAAATGTTGATTTTCTTTGAAGATTTTTATGATGTTTTTTCAATAATTGAAATATTTAAATTTCTTTTTCTTCTTTTGAAATAAAAGCTAATAGAAATAAAATTTGTTCAAAATTTTAGCTAACTTCCGTTTAACACTTTTCAGATTTTATTTATTTTATGTCATTTTGTTTTCCTGGTAATAAACACTTTTAGTCAACAAATATTCTTTGTTTTAAATGATAATCAAATTTTTCAATTTTATTAAAAATTTATTTCATATTTTTTATTTATCAACAATAATTATAATAATGTGTATTTTACAAATGAATCCAATTGTTTTTATATCAAGCTAATAATGAAAATCATATGGACGATTTGTTTGGGCTCTTGTAGTGCAATGTCGTGAAATCCTCGAGGTTTTCGAGCCAATCTGCAAATTTTCTTAATGAGCTTCACTACATTGTAACTCTAAAACACAGTTAACACGACCTAACATGGATGTGCGGTTTTAGAACAGACTTTCTAAACTTTTCTTTCTTCAGGTATTCGTTATTCCAACGATTCAGGAACATTAAAACTTAAAGACCAACTTAAGATTCTATAAAAATCTAGTTCCAAATGTTGGATAATTGGAAAGGTGTGAGAATATGCTTTCCGTCGATTTGCACACATTTCTAGAGTAAGGAATCTTGTGACGAATCATGAGACGAGTACGCCGTAAAACGTTTGGGCACACCGCATATTTTTCAGTTTTCGTATCAATAACATTTTTTTTTAATTTACAGTCAAAGACTTTGTAAAATAAAAATATCATAAAATTTTGTTTTTTATAGCACTTTGACCATACGATACAAAGAATGCCTATGTACCCGATATCGTTGCACTGAAAAAGAAGAAATGATTATCGACAAGAATAAAAATTGACAATTTATTCGCTTTGGTATTATTCGGAATTCCAAATTAACCTAAAAAAATTAATAAATAAATTTGATAAAATAAATTTAAATTACTGCTAATTTTGTGTAATTTTTTAATGAAAGGGGGATGGCATTTGTATAAAATAACAAACCTAAAAGAAATAAAATACTAAAATAACACAAACTATAAAAGTTAGAAACTAAAGATCCTAAAAACGTTAAAGTAAAGAAAACACATATTGAAGATCAAAAGTAATTAAAAGTACGTATCGAATTGTTTTTGGACAAAATTTAAAGTAAATAAAAAATTTCGATTTATTTCCGTGACCTGATCAGTCTTTTCCTTCAAGTTAATTGACAATCTTGAGCTCAATGTAATATTTTGTGGTGTACATTTCGTATCAATAAATATAAATATAGTTTCGAGTTCGTTGATTTGATATCCAGGAATACGAGTGGAGCCAATTAAAACATTGATAGAATTTAGTCATTCTTTTGCTCTCTTTTTTAAATTTTTCTTCAATATTATCCATATTATAAAATACTGATAATTAAAATTGTGAGATGTTTTCAGCTGAGAATTGAATATTTCAATGATTTATCAAGATCATTTTAAATTATAAATAATTGACTATTAAAATAACTTGTAAAATAATTTTTAAATTGATATTTTTAATTGAAATTTTTAAATTGAAAAATTAAACAAGCTTTATTAAAGAATTTTTATTAGTTATCGTATATACTCGTGTATAAGTCGAGAAATTTACGTCAAATTTTCAAGTCAAAATAGTCACTTCGACTTATACGCGGGTTAAAAAACGTACAAATTAATTTTTAATGAAATCATTAAACCTTATTTTATTTTTGTTACTTCGACTTATACGCGGGTTTCCAATTTAAGACTTAAAAACCTCTTAAAATTTACTCGACTTATACGCGAAAATATACTGTAATAATTTTTAAAAACGTATATTTTAAATATCGAAATTTTAATAAATGGTTTTGAAAATATTTTATTCAACGCTGAAAATTTGTTTGAAAATTATACAATATTTCATTAAATAAATAAATTAAATTAATTTTGACGTTAACTTTTGAACCGGATTTAAAAAAATAATTTAGAAAATGTGTTAGCAGTTTCTAATAAAATTTTTGTATATATATATATATATATATATATATATATATATATATATATATATATATATATATATATATATATATATAGACAGGGGTGATACTGGACAAGTACCCAATATTGTTTATAGTGTTCAATATCGGAAAACCGTTTGTTGAATTTCTGCGTGATTGCAATGTTGATCACTGTCAAAAATAGTTGAATTCCTTCGTGGTTTAATTTTTGAAAGATATTTCGGAGTATGTTTTCTTCTTTATTCACTTCTTTATTTTCACAGTCAAACTTTCATCGCTGTAATCTTTGTTTCTATAGTTATTTTTACATAATCATTAATTATTATGATTTATTTTTATCATAGTTTGGTATTTATTAATTTCCAGTTGATTCTAACTCTCAATAAACTGTCGAGATTTCTTCTCCCATGTCTCAGTCAGAATCTCAATCAGTCCACAATATTAATGCCCTGCACCTGAAAGACATTAGCTTCAGTTTTTATTGAAAGACAGGTCTAAAATTGAAAAAGTGGGTAAAAATATCAAAAATCTTCCGTTATAGTAGAAAAACCATAACCGGACTTGCATGACTAAAGAATTTCTCAATTAAAATATTTTTTCGACAAGAAAAAACGTTACAGAAAGTTTTTTTGTTTTTTAGATAATTGTTTGAGCTGTCCAAAAAATACAAACAATCTAAGTTATGTCCTTTCCATCAAACTTAACTCCTTTGTTAGAACCAATAGATCACAGTGTCATACAAATTCTTAGCTCAGTACAAAATGTCTACTCTATAATGTTTAAAACAATGGCAAAAGCATCGTCAGTTCTTTAAAAACCATAAACGTCAAAGATGTTGTCAACAATCTATCTCAATGTAAAAAAGAAAAATGTATCGACTGATTGACTCTTCATTTTAAAATAGTACACTATGGTTTAAAGTGACAATATTAGCATAATATAAAAACCTAAAAGTACAGTTTTTTCAGTATTGTTTAATACCAATTTACCCTGATATAAAACGTTTATATTTGTAATTCAACAATATCAACATCTCAAAATTATATTTTATACAATTGAAATTAAAAAATATTTTAAAAAATAAAAATAATTTCCATTAAAAAATATATTTCATGAAATATTTATTATAAATATTTATATATTTATTATTTATATTTATTATTATATATTATTATATTTTGTTTTAATAGGCCTTATCAATTAGAAAAGTAATTTTTTTTTCATTGAATATTTCCTATATTCATTAATTTTTATTTTCAACATAAAATTATAAATTTACTAATTTTCTGTATTTAAATAGTGCGGAAATTAAATTTGTCAATAAAGTTTTGATGAAATCTATTAATTATATTGGATTTTATTCTACACTTGCAAAGATTATTAATTGATTTTCAAAGAAATTTCAGTAATGCACTTTCCACAACAAAAAATTAAAAACATTATAAATATGAGCATATTTTGATTTTTTTAAGTATACTAACTGGGGTAGCCGTCGTTGGCCCCTTTCAGAGTTCAAACAGATATAAAATTTGAAACTGTATGTTTTGTGTTACACTTAAATTACTTTAAATAAATCACAGTTTAACTTTTTCTTTACTTTTTGCATTTAAAAATTCTAGTTCCTGTAGTATTTAAAATCTGGATCTACTACTGTGGGAGAGATTTGGTGGCTAATACCAAACAAATGAAATTTATAATACAAATTCAACCAGGTAAACAGTTCTTTTCTACACTTTTTTACTTCTTTAAGTATCTACTGAATAACCATCCATAAATAAGGTTATCTGGTTGGCAAATTTTAGATCAAAGCAAAGCATATATTATATCTCAAGTCAAATGATGAGTCCATATTAAATTTGGAGGTGTTTCATTTAATTGTGTGAACTTGTATAGTCGGGTATATATAAATACACCTGTTTCCAGAGAATAATACACCATTTCCAAATTGAATCTACTATATGTAAATACAATATGAGTCAAATTCTGATGAATTATTTTTGCTAAGTTGTAAATAAATTAAATGAAAGTTGAAGATAAGCGTGTTTAATTATATTCGGATTTATTTAACCAAGGATTGAGATTAATAATTCACTTGCTTTTGACTGCATGCCATAAATGTTTGTTGAAATTCTTATTTTTATTCATAATTATTATTTTCAAATATTCAAAAGATTTTTTTAAAAATCATTGTTACAGCAAACTGTAAAACTAAAACTTGAGATTTAAATAGTGTGTTTTCATATTCTAGGCAATGTCAATATATACAACAATCAGACAAATTCTATTTTATAAATAATATCGTGAATTTGGTATACATATCTAAATTAACGATAAATATATTGTTAGATTTAACTAACAGTGTGATCCTGTTGCTTATAACTTCAATGAAAATTCTCAGAAATTTTAAGAATTTCCTGGGATATTCTTTTAATTCCAAATTCATAGTCATCATACATGAATTGATATTTATTTATTAAATGCAAATTTTTATAAGTTCTTTCGAAATTCATCAAATTCTTAGATTTGTGTTACTAAATTGAACTACTCTTTGGGAATTCGAATCAAGTATACGTTGATTGCTTCTCATTCTCTTTCTCGGTGAATTTCGATTGACATTAATTTCGTTCAACGAGTCAATGATTAAATCATATCACACTTCATCGATTTTATCTTCTCTGTATTCATTTTTTTAAAATCTGAAACATTCATTTAAATTCCAAATCAATAAATCCAGAAGAATCACAAAAATTATATTCAAAAACAAATTATTTAATCAATCGAGCCACCACAAAAAACTGTGAGCAATGCAAACCACACCAACGAGAACCGAATTCAAAATACCATTACTCACTCGGCACACACAACCCGATTTGCACACAAAAATTATCATACACCTAACCGCGAAATATAACATTATCTATAATCTAAAAAAAAAATCAATAAATATATATTATAGGAACACACAAACTTACCTGTGTGTAGAAATTTAATGCCGCGAAATTTAACATTATTATTATAGGAATCTAAAAAGTGAGAGAAAATAATTAAGCATACAAGCACAGCACACATAATGAAAAATACATACAAAATTAAGTAAAGTGTTTTTCATGCGAAATTCAGATTGATTAACATATAATTAACATATCAATATTTTTAAATTATTTAAAAAATTATGTACAAAAAAACTTTGAATCAGATTCCGACTGCTCTACCTTGAGCTTTAGGGGAAAAGAAGTAAATACATCGTAAGATTTAATTATAAAATAATTTAGAATATAAAATTTCTTTAGATTTACAGATATTGAAGAAGATCCTTCGACATCTTTGAATTTGCAGGAAAAAAATCGCAAATCGTAAATTTTAATAAATTATTTTAACAAATTAATATTTTCATAGAATTACAGAAATAGACAAAATTCGAAAGAAGATTACAAAAACTTAAAAAATATTTTATCCATTCTTTACTAAATGTCTTTAAAAAATAAATGTTTAGTGATTACTTTACTTATTTATAATTATAAAAATATCTAACTTACATTTTTACGAAATAAATCCAAATAAATCCTAATAAAATATCATAAAATTCCTAAAAAAACACCTGAAATTTAATTATCAATGTTATATATTATCAATATTATAAATGCTGACTAACAGTAATATTTAAGAACTTGAATAATGATCTCATAATTATATAAAATCAAAATTCAAGTCCTAAAAATTACTTTAATTCAAAAACTTACCTTTAAACGAATTTTGGAAAATTGAATAAATGAAATTAAGTTAACATTGTCATATAATTGGTGACTCACCTCAGGTGGTGTGCACACCAACGTATATTATAGACAATGTTAACTTTCGCGGTTAGGTGTAAGTTCAACACACAATTTGACCTATGATAGCATATCGAACAAAATCAGACATTCCTGATTCTCTCATACAGACTTTATGATCCTTAATATTGGCACTCCTTTCGGTCGGACAGTGTTCTTGAACTCGAGTACAGAGATGACGGAAGTCTCTCCAATGTATGTGGCATTACACCCATTAGATGTGAATTAATAAACGAGATCTGAACACAATCCAACCGGCGTTTGAGATTTACTGACAAACATACTACGTACTTTGCACGATTTTGAAATAATTCTATAATTTAATGTCCCCAGCTGTTTACCAATCTTTCTTTTGAAATCTTTATATCCTTCATAATACGGCAATACCATCGTAAACTTTTGCTCATCTTGTTTATTAGTATAAATTGAATAAAAATAATTGATGAAAAATCATGAGTCATTCATAGATTTGTATTATAGAAGTTTTTATTACATGCAAACAGATTTACAGATTTTTTACTACACCAGAGGGCAATTGAAGATAGCTAAATGGACATTAATTTAAAGATTAATAATATAAATAAATCCAAGACAATAAACAATGGCTTACACTATAGACGAAATGAAAAATTTACTGTTGGAAGATAAATAAATAACTGCACACAAGTACGGTTCACAAAATCTAGATATATGAAAATTAAAATGATGTTTTGCAATTCAAGATTAATACTTTTTTGATGGTTTGATCATCTTTGATACGGTTAAACCGCTATGTCAATCGAATGGTGAATCTCTAAAACATAAATATTACAAATAATTAAAACTTATCCAAATTGAATGGAAGTTGGAAAGCAAATATCTTATTGTTATTTTATTAAGATTTTTGATGTAAATTAATTATCTCTAAATCACTCTCATTTTTTGAATATCAGATTTCCCGAAATTACAAGAAACGGAAATTTTATATTTTTACACATTCCGGAATCTGTGAATATTTCATAACATCCATTAGAGAATTCAAAAGAAAGATAATCTTTTATCTTTTTCGGATTATTGTTATTATTATTCATTTTTTATTAAAAATACGTAACACAAATCTCTATTTATTTATCGAGAAAGATAAAAAAGTAGTGAAAATGGTTTGGTGAAAAACAGAAAGTTCATTTGATAATCAAAAAATCCTGGAGTTTATTAAATCAAATCGCAATACCCTATGACCCGGGTCTGCGTCGTATAAATTATTATAAAATTATTAGTCGTTATTTAAATCGTGTTATAAAATTATTATTAAAAGATTAATCACGTTTACATACAAAGCTTTTTGTATTTATCGTATCCGTAGTTGAAAATTTTATTAATTCAAAATAATAGTCTTTTCGGTGATATTATTCAAACAAAATCTCCACAGAAAAATCATTTAATATAGAAATTTATTAAAAAGGAACCTTATCAAACAAAGCCAAACATTCACATAATCTTTAAATAATTTTTTTTTATTAATTGAATTGTATCTTCACAAATCATTAAAAATGTTATTTTTGAGGCTTTGAAATACTTGAATTATTTGACATTCGGGAATATTGTCGAGTGATACAAACTCACGTTTTTGACATTGGGGAGACACCATACTTTAAAAAGTTCGCAGGGGTAAGCTTCTTTTTTATTTATATACATTATATTTTAATTTATACCTTTATGTAGTAAACACAGGCTGTGCCATGGTGTCAACAAAAAAATTCTTATCTATCTTCCATGATTGATAGTCGATTTACGAAATAGGATCAGAATGAAATTTCTACATTGAAATTTGAAAGCATGGAGTTAAAGTCGCAAACGCATGAGGTGTTACAGAGGTTGAAGGATGAATTACAGTGATGCTACTTCGAAAGTAGGTATATTTTAGCTCCCTGCACTCTTATCCGGGTTTGGGTGGTTAGGGGTATACAGGATGGTCGTGTTACAGGGAGCCACAGAGTGCAGAGTGCTAAAAGGTATTTTTCAAAATCAAATTATAGCAAGGGTGTATTTTATGTCCCAAGGCCACATAGTATTTTTTTTAATTACACTATGGTGATTGAGTATTTTAGGTCTCTGGGATTTGTTTTACATAGAATCCAGCTCTTGCCTAAAAGATTAAGTATTTTTAAGCCCTAAAGTAAGTCCTAAGATTTTTGTACATGAATTTTTGATATTTAGAAAATTCATTGACTTATGAGAAAACAAGATAATATTTGAAAATAAGTAAATTAAAGTAAATTAGGGTAATAAAATCGATGAAAAAATATTTTCCATCTTTGGATGTTGAACAATATGATTGGATTTTGAATCCGTTTGGAAATTGTGTTTCTAAAGATTTGTCGATTAAAGAGGAAGAGCAGTTGATTGATTTGAAAGAAGATTTGCTGCGAAAAACTACTTTTGGACAAGTTGAAATTTCAGAATTTCGGATCAGCCTTCGCAGTCCGTATCCAGAATTGTGTTGGATAGCCCTGAAAATTTTCCTGATGTTTGCAACTTCTTATTTGTGTGACCTAGGATTCTCAACACTGACTGAAATCAAGTCCAAAAATCGAGAAAGATTGCTGATGGTTGACCAATAAATGAGTGTCTGCTTGTCAACGATTGAACCAAGAATTGAAAATATTTGCTGTGAAAGTCAATGTCATGCCGCTCATTAAAACTACTAAAACAAAATTATATTTTAAATTCAAATTTTTGACATTTTTAACTGTTGGGGTTCCGCCAACAAAAAATGTTTTGGAATCACTGCTTTACTCTATCAATTCTATCCCTGACCGAATTTTCACATCTCTTCTTCATTTAATTATAAATATAATTTAATTTTTATTTTTATTTCTATTAATTTATTTGATTATTCTATTACCTCAACATATCTCTCTATTAAAAATAATTTTCGTCCTCGAAATCTAGAACTAGATACAAATATATTTTTAACTCAATAGTTAAGAAATTCTCGACTAAATACACCTAACCGCGAAATATAACATTATCTATAATCTAAAAAAAAATCAATAAATATATATTATAAGAACACACAAACTTACCTGTGTGTAGAAATTTAATGCCGCGAAATTTAACATATTTATTATAGGAATCTAAAAAGTGAGAGAAAATAATTAATCATACAAGCACAGCACACATAATGAAAAATACATACAAAATTAAGTAAAGTGTTTTTCATGCGAAATTAAGATTGATTAACATATAATTAACATATCAATATTTTTAAATTATTTAAAAAATTATGTACAAAAATCTTTTGAATCAGACTCCGACTGCTCTACGTTGAGCTTTAGGGAAAAAAAGAAGATACATCGTAAGATTTAATTATAAAATAATTTGGAATATAAAATTTCTTTAGATTTACAGATATTTCACAGGACACAGTGGCTTTTTGCGAAGTTGAAGATCTGACAATGTAAGATTTATTCATTAAAATATAAAATATTAAAATATTTTACAGTATAACAGATATTTCTTTGCATGAAGGTACCATTTCAAATATTGAAGAAGGTCCTTCGACAACTTCGAATTTGCAGGAAAAAAATCGCAAATCGTAAATTTTAATAAATTATTTTAACAAATTAATATTTTCAAAGAATTACAGGAATAAACAAAATTCGGCTTATTAATGCATTTGAAAATGGGGACAATTATAAAGAATTTGGAAGATTGCTCGGAATCCCCAAAAATTCAATTATTTCAATAATTTACAAATATAAGAAATATGCCGAAATTACAAAAGGAAAAAGAAGTGGCAGAAAACAAATTATTTCAGAAGAACAGGGAAATAATTTGTTGGATTTTGTCGAAGCCAATTTTTATGCAACGTAAAATGTGTATGGTGATTACTTTATTTATTTATAAATATAAAAATATTTAACTTACATTTTAGCGAAATAATTCCATATTAATGCATAAAATATCATAAATTTCCTAAAAAAACACCTGAAATTTAATTATTAATATATTTATAAATGATAAATTATAAATGATGACTAACAGTAATATTTAAGAACTTGAATAATGATCTCATAATTATATAAAATCAAAATTCAAGTCCTAAAAATTACTTCAATTCAAAAACTTACCTTAAAACAATTTTTTGAAAAATTGAAAAAATGAAATTAAGTTAACATTGTCATATAATTGGTGACTCACCTCAGGTGGTGTGCACACCAACGTATATTATAGACAATGTTAACTTTCGCGGTTAGGTGTAAATACAGCTCTAATACTATATTAACAAACACCCTTTTCACCAACACACAGATCATAGACACACACAGATGTCACAGACACACAGATCATAGACACACACTCACATGTCACAGACACAATGAATTTATCCAGTTCATTTTATAAACATGATTGAAGTTATATCTATCGACCAAACAAAGATCTATATTCATAAAATAGAGCTGAGAGTAAATAGAACAAGATTTATTTTATTAGCTATTTTATTAACTTTATTTTTATTATATTTGAAATCGTCTCATTGTTCGGCATCCGTAGATATCAGTTCCCCCGAAAAATATTCACTTTTTTTTGATTTTTTAAATTAATATTTTTGTACTTTAAAATATTATTGTGAATTTGATGTTTTTATTGATTTTCACCTCGTCTTTGTGCTTATCTCATTGAACCCCACAAATAGTAAAATTTTTATTTTTGCCTTTGGAGTTTATATATAAATAATTATCAAAGATGGAAACTTTAATTGAAGTGAACAGTTACTAAAAATGTTGAACTTAAATTCATATCAATGAGTAGAGAGGAATTCTAAGATATGGACAATATTTTATCACTTTAATCCTCTTGTGGTTTCATCGGAGAAATTAAATTTCCACTCAGCATATAATCCAAAAGCCCGGCTGTATCTTCGAAAGTCTATTTGTCATAATTGACATTATCACAATGAATCATTCTCAAAATGTATATAACAGCGTACCCTAAGGATTATATCCTCACTCTTTTAGTTGAATTCACTTTTCAAATTTTGTCTGAAATGGAAGTAATTATTTTACGCTTTATCTATTCTTAAACTGCGAATCTTCAGAAAAGTAATTAAAAATACTTATAGACAAAGGTTTAGAGAATAATACTTATTACTGAGAAGGTCGTCATTTACAAATCGTGGTCCTTAACAATATAATCAGTATGATTAATATCAAATTACTAGCTTCAAATGCAAAATCCTTAAGTGGACGTTGGTCGCTCTTTGAAATAGCAATTATTGTCTGGTTACCAGACTCTGGTATGACAATATCAGAAATCAAAATTATTAAATAAATAAAAAATAATTATTAATAAATGAACAAATAATTAAAAAAATAATTTAAAAAATTTATTAAATAATTGATTTACCAAAGATAAAAAGTAATAAAATTAATAGTATTTTTAAGCCTATAAACTCGTTTTGACTGGCCATGAGATCAAAATTCCAGTGAGAATTACTTCTGATAAAATGAAAAAGATTCAAATTAGATATGTTCGAATAGTAGAAGAGGCAGTACTAGTCCTATGGGTCATGGCGCCCTGATATAAATATTTTCTTGGCGCCTTTAATGAATTTACCGACAATATATTTTCATTATAAACTATAAAACAGGTACTAAGAAATTACATTTTATTTTTAAGTATAAATAGAACACGTAATAATATATACTTATATTGATACATAACAGTTATAATAAATAAAAGTAATAAGATATTTTAATAAGAAGATACAGTAAACCCTCCAACTGCGCGGCAGATACGTTCTACAAAAACAACACGCAAACCGAAACCGCGCACTATGAACCCGATTTTATATGTAATTATGGAGTTAGGTTCCAGATATTAGAAAAATTGCAAAAAATATAATAAAAAGTCTTTATTCAACGACTAATATACATATTTACATTAATATAAACATAAAAACTATAGAAAACAGTCTAAATTCAACGACTTATACATAAAGAATATAAACATAAATAAAAATTAAATATAATTTAAATATAATTAAATATATATTTTTAATTAAACAAACACTTATAATTATGTAATTTCACATCCTCATCCTAACGCTATCACTAGAAAAATGAAACTGTCAATATTTTTTTTTAAATAAAAAGTATATATGCATCGAAATACGTGGAATCACTATTTTTCGTTTCAAAAATTGTATGATTCGCCAATATAAATTAACATGATTTTTTTTGTCAAAAACAGCAAAAAAACCGCGCAGATAAAAATTTTGGTATTTAAAACTTGCCTGCGCAATTGCGAAACCGTGCAATGAAAAACCGCGCATTTGGAGGGTTTACTGTATATTCATTTTATAAATATTAAATAAGTTAATTTGAGCTTGGCTTTGGCTATAATATTAATATTAAATTTTATATATTTTAAATGATTTATTGTGATTTTCTTTCATTTAATATAACTATTTTAAATTATCTTTTAGATTTTATGATAAATTTATGATAAAAAAGGTAAGTTATTTTTTATTTAATTTATTAATTAAATTTCAGATTTTATATTTTATTTTAACACATCACTGTTTTCTTTCCGGTTCAAAGCATATGGCCAATTTCGTAAAATTCGTGACTGTTTTTCCATTGCGTTAATAATCATTTATTATTATTTATGGTTATTTTATAGAAAGGTTTAACTAAAATTTAATGAGAAACTTACACATTTCTATGGATTTCTTGAGCTGGAAATAATTAATTCCGAAGAAGCATCCGATATATAATCATATATATTTATATTTCGATTTAAAATTGAAATTTTTAGCTTATTAAATGTCCAGAAGCTTAATCAATGTCCTATTGTGTGTATTTTTATTATAGTAATTTTGTGAACCATGATTGTGTGAATTTATTTATTTTTCCTTTAACAAGGACTTTTTCTATCTTTCTATAGTGTAAGAGCCTTTTTAATGTCAGAAATCTAATTCAATGTCAGTTCTGGTTATGACACACACATGTATTATAGGTAAGTTAATATTTATATTATAAAAAGCTAAATCAATGTCCTTTAGACGAATATCAACTACTGGTTGGTGTATTATAAATTAATTTTTTATATTTACATAGAAGAAAATTTTTACATTATTAAAGTGTTTTGCAAGGTAATTCAAGGTAATTCTTTGCTTACTGTTTGGATGCAGCACTGAGTAGTGTTTGGACGATCAAACCGTAAATAAATTTTATTAATTCACATTAGACTTAGTCAGTCACAGGTGAAATAAAAATAATAGGTGGTTTACAGGTAATCCATATTTTACCCTTTCGTGCAGAATACAAGAACACTGTATCGCTCGATACCCGTTAAGTGATCAACGTTGGAACTGCAACGAGTGAGTGAGTACCAGCGAAAATCGAGAGTACTATTGTACACTATAATCGGCAAGTAATCGAGCGGGTTCGTGGACTGCTGATAGAAGGTCTGTGTCCAACTTTCGTTTAGGACCACTCTTTAATAATAATTTTTCAACTACAATTTGGCTCTTATTACTCATTTACTGAAGAACAGAAATAAACGTCTGACACATGAATGTATTTATTACGAGGAAATCAATGTCACAATAGAATTCATCAAATCTGGTCTTTGGTTGCAATCGATTTTAGATATATCTTGAGCCATGCTCGTTCGACTTTCCCGGGCGTTTTTTTTCTTAGATGCCTGTTGTCGTTTTGCTTGTTTATCGTTTCTCGTTGTTTATCGTTGTTAATGATCCCATTTATTTTAGAATTATTGTGTTCCTACTTTTAATTGAACTTATTATGCAACTATTAAGTTAAGATTCACGTACAAGGCAACATCAGTACACAGTAAATCCTCACATCCATTCACCAAGTTAAACTTTAATGCAACTCTTTCTTAATTAATAAATTAACTCCATAGATATCTCATCAAGTTATTAAGCGAAATATCACTCTTTGCTCATCTTACAGCGATGACCACGGTTCCTTGTCGGTTCCTCATATCTCCAAGCGATCGAGTTTGGTATTACTATATTTAGATTTTGGAGTTCCGCCAACTCTTTACCTTGGTCGCATAAAAACTTACCATCCATGTCTTCGATGAAGCCAGCTGCTATGTCTCGTTCGACCCACCCCAGCCTTGATATGGTCTTTCATTCACGGCTTGTGTACACATAAACATAGCCGGATTCAGGGTTAGCTCCAATTTGATCACAACGATTGTGCGCATGTCTGTGTTTGACGACTCTGGATGCCTGCTTCGATCGGGCTCAATCCTGAAACTACTGTTCCAGACGCGGACCTTGGTCCAGGGCTACTCTCATTGCGGAACGGCCTATCATTGCATAGGCTCTGCTGTTGTGTTGGAGTGAGTTTCATGTAATACTTTTTGCCTTGTTTGATTTTTCTTTAAATTTAAATTTATTACTTTGGTGTGATGTAAATTCTATTAATTTCGTTTATTTGACTTGTTTTTAATTTAATTCGACTTAGCGCCATGTCAGCATGTTGCGTTCCGATGCATTTCATCACGATGTCTATACTTGGGTCTAAAATCAGTTTCTGCCCAACATAATCAATTGAATGATTTTGTCCACCTTTATCGAGAATGAATTTCCCAGACATAAATGAGAAATTACAAGTGGATGTTTCAGTCAGTCTCTTTCATTTAGCCCTCTTAATGTGAATAAAAAAATAAGATGAGGTCAGAAATCGAAATAATTATGTGATTGAAATTTATTAGGATTCCTTTTATAAAATACCAAAATTTCTAGATTAGAATTTTATACTTCATTTATCAAATATCAAGCACAAACCATATTCGCTTTTATCAAAATTCTTTGTGAAAATGAGGCTGTTTGAAGAAAATAATCAATTCTTATTTATTTTGCTTATTCTTAACTTCAATTTAATATTGTTTATCATACAAAAATTTACATTAAATAACTTGCAAATTATTCTTTGCTATAACCTATATAAAAAAATACTATTTTAATTTTAAATTAACTTAAATTTTTATTTTTATAAAATTCTAACTCCATAAATATAATTTTGCACCGTAAAGCTTTTGGTTTTCAAATAAAAAACCAGACATTAAAATGTACCACAAATAAACTTTTATTAATTCAATTACCCAATAAAATTCATAACAACAAGATGCAAAATAACATGAGCAAAGAGAAAATCAGCAAATGCTCTTTCTGGTGATATTCCAGAGAAATCATTTTTATTTTGAGGATTGATTTGCATTCTTAAGCATGAGGCTAGAACAAATGATGCTACACATGAAATAAATCCAGATAAAAATGCATTAAAAGGAAATGTTCCAACAATGCAACAATATAGAAATTGAACAATTCCAGTTAATAATACATATAGCATATACGAATCAATTAACTTCAATCTTCTAGGAGTAGTTTTGACATAATCATTGGCAAAATTTGATATAATACCTAAAACTGATAAATTTGGAGTTGATCCCGTCATTTCAAAGTTTTGAAATATAATAATTTGAAAAATAAACTTTAACGTCACAATAATTTAAACAACATGTAAACCCTTTAATCTTAATATTTCACGAGATAAGTTATCTAAATATTTTACATATTTAATTTAGCATTATTTTAATAGCCAAAACTTTAAAAAAATTATGAAATTCAGTTAAAATAAATTAAAACATAATTGAAAATAAATTTAAAGATATATTTTTTTAAATTGATTTTAAAATATTTCATGAAACTGAACTTTATTAATTTCTATTTTGATAATTTTAACTATAATACTAAAATGGCTGACTGCAAAGGGCAGGAATAAATAGAAATTCAAAGAAACTTATTTTTATAAATTATGAAAAAGTCCCATGAATGTAATTTACCATTTTTAATTAATAAAAATACTGAAAATGGGCTTCGATAAAATTTTAGTAATAGCGGCAATAAAGACAGGAATGCAGAAAACATCTTATATTAAATAAAAAAGTGGTTAGTTCATGAATTACAAATGAATTACAAAAATTACTAACTTTGGGTAATGACTACGGTCATAGGACATTACAATAACTTACCATGTCGTATTCATGATCTGTTATCAGTCGACTAAGTGTGATTACCTTACACCATTTCCAAATCAAATCTACTATATGGAAATATAAATTGAGTCACATCCGTTTGACATAGTTTGGATAAGAATGTTGGAAATAATTTTGGATGAGAGTTAAAAAGCGTATTTAATCATATCAAGGTGTATTTAATTATTCACAAATTATTCGCATTATTCACATATTTTGCCTTATAGCAGATTCAATTTAAAAGGGCTTATTTTCAATTTGGTTTGTTTTGGATTCTTATCAGACATATTTCAAAAAATTAATATAACTTAAATTGAACTGAAAATTTAAATACGAAATAGTCGTATCGTTACTTTAGAACATGATTTGTGTTTTCAAAGTGTGATACGCGTAACCATGGGGTACAGGAAACGTTTGGTGGGGATATAAGCAGCACATGGGTTTATACAAACAAATAATAAAAAACTTCGGAACTTATAAGTATTGTGTATGTGTGCTTTTGTATGTATGTGTAGTCGTGGCATCGCCAGGCGCTAATACTTATTACATCCTTTCTCATGACCCAGACACTAGTGGTACACAAAATATTCCAATGAGTACTTTTGTCGTTCGTTCGATTTTTCTAATAGAAAAAGTTTGTTATATGATTCATTGATTTTGGTAGTAATTATAGATAATTTATGTTAAATATAATTTTTACCCTTAACATTCAAGATTGTGGATTGTTGGTTGAAATGTGACACTTTTATATCGAAAAAAACAGTAATTGCGATAATAATCAACAAACAAATAATAATGAAATTAAAGAGGGTGAATCAACTTCAATTCTGAAAGAAAATATTGAGAAAAAAGCATAGAAAACTTGCAAGTATGACAAAGAATATCTTAAATTTGAATTTTATGAACCAGAGATGAAAAAGTACCTTTTTCACTTTGCATTTTTTGTTTTGAAAATCTAACAAATGAAAATGTTGCCGTTCTAGGTTGATTTACCTAACTTGACTCAGAAGATGATCAGTTTTAAATACGTTATCGCTAGGGTTGAATAGTTTACCTCGGAAGTAAAGTCTACAACGCCAAAAGCGACTATTTACAAGAACCAACTCCATACCCGCGTGGATGAGACGCGTTGATGTTGTATACAGCGGTGGTATATAATATATAATATATATAATATATAATATATACTATATATGGTCGAAAGTGAGCTTGCTTAATCCGACTGCTCGACCCATATACGTCTCAACTATTAGGACTGCCGATAGAAGGTTTTACGCCTAAAGCAAAGAGCAAGGTCCGATTTGGTGATGACTTTCAAAAGAATCTACCGATCCAAGTAGAAAGCTAATCATTCATTAAGTGTCGAAATAGTGCCAACCTATGTTCGATTGGTTACTATGCCGAACTAGGTTTACTGTATGTTACGGGGGATAAACTAATTCTTACCATGAAATGAGTGAAACGAAACCGTCAGGAATTCCTTTCTTATTATGTTACGGAAAAGAAACAATTTACTTGAAAGTACTACCACTATTACAATAACAAATAATTAAGACATGAAAGATTTGATAATTACCACATATAAAATTACAAAAAAACATTGACGTATGTACATGCTTAAACTTCAAAAATTTCTTTCACGGAAGCGGGTCCACATGGAAGTTTAGGTCGTCCAAATTTGGCTTGAAGTAGATATAAGACTCCTAGGTCGGAGTAACTGTGGCTTGGACCGTATTCGTTGGAGGAGCCGATGCCTTATTAGGTGCTGACCAGGTTGATTATAATTATTTAATTTCTTCGGCTTTTTACTCAATTGTTTATCGTAGTTGTTGGACTTCTAAACCAAGTTGGGTCTCTTTATTGGAACGTTTTTTACTGGATAGAGTTGAATTGTTAATGCTCCTATGGAACGAAAAGAAGAAGAATTATTGCATATTGCGATTGCTTATAGTTGCGAAATGCAGTGCAGCGGAGACGATTCGAGAAAATTTAATCAAGCCTGAAATTAATATAATGGTAGAAGTAACGATAGGCAATAAGGCAAGACATACTTTTGACTGTGTTCTCTCAAATAATACAATTCATCGACGAATCATCGATATCTGATAATGCAAAGCATATGTTACTCTCCGATATTTCTCTTTTTTCATTATTATGTATCAATGAATCCACTGATATTGCGAATTTTGAAAATTTTATGGATTTTGGTAGATAAGAAAAAGAACTAGAAATTCACGATGACTTTTTATTTTTACCAGCTTTTAAACTATTGATATTAAACTAGAATATCTGTGTGGTTCATTGAGGGCTGCAAAATACAACGCTGCGGGCCTCGTGTTTGTGACCCCTGCTATAGAACATTGATAAGCAATATTTGTCTCAGCATCAATGCTCAGTCAAGCAGAATAAAATTCTTCCTCTCTGACTTCTCCTAGAGATTAGTTCGACCTGTACCCATATGAATAAATTGTAAGAAAAATAGCAGCATACCCCATTTCACATACGACTTCACTAGACTTCTCATGATGAGAAATAAGAAAGAGGAAATAAAAGAGAAGGTCAAAAAGCATTTTCAAATAGAAAATAAATTCCAGGAAATTGAAAAGGACTATCTTATAGTTAAAAAAATTTTCATTTGTATTAAATATATATTTTTCGCAGCAAAAGGCTTAAATTATCATTTAATAATAATAATAATAATCATTATTATTATTATTACTATTATTATTATTATTATTATTATTATTATTATTATTATTACTATTATTATTATTATTATTATTATTATTATTATTATTATTATTATTATTATTATTATTATTATTATTATTATTATTATTATTATTATTATTATTATTATTATTATTATTATTATTATTATTTAAAACAATAAAGTGATCATTTAAGTTTTTTGCTGCAAATAATGTATTTAATGAAAAAATTTTCGACTATAAGATAGTCCTTGTCAATTATTATTATTATTATTTAATGTGTTTTACCAAAAAAAAATTTCAAATAAACACTTTTCTTACGAATAAAAGTTTCTAAAAAAATATCATCAGGAATCAAAATCTTCTAGGGGAAACTAAATTGAATTCACCAATCTAAATAAATAAATTACTTTCCCAATATTTTACCGAAAGAAAAATAACTGGCTCATAACTAAATCATTTTTGGTCAGTAATTGAATATTTTCTCAAGACTAGGTAGCTAGCTATAAAAGAAGATTTTCATTATTTTTAGAAAATAAAATTTTACTGATGAATATCTCATTTCCTTCGTTTGTCAATAATTCAGAAACTTTTCGTATTACCTATTTTTCCATCTTATACAAATTTGTTGCCATTAGTACGATTTTACCGGTTTTACTGACCGGAATTCCCAGTAATGTTTTAGTTATTATTCTTTTTCTACGAGTGAAATCTCTTTGGTCGTCGACGAATTGCTATTTGATGTCATTGGCAGTTTCAAATGTTCTATTTTTATGTTCTGTTTCAGTTCCGTTTATGGCAGAAATTCTTTCCATTCCCGATCATTGGAATTTGGATTATGTTGGTTGTTCACTGGTTGTTTTCATGCAATATCTGGGAATCACCGGCTCCATTGTGTCAATTTTGCAAGCATCAATCGAGAAATGGCTTCAGATTTGCTGGCGTGTCAAAATCAGGCGGATCGGTACCTTGCAAACAGCAATTAAGTCCATAGTCGTTGGTTGGATTTTCACTTTTATTTATAGTGGTTCATGGATATTCTTAACAACTATCAAAGTGACATATGTCGACGATGGAACAATAACATTTCATTGTTCATTTCGGTATGAAAAGATATATTTTGAGCTTGCTCATTTAACAGATTTAATAATTTTTTATTCTCTTCCATTTGTTATTCTTTTGTTTTGCCATGGAAATATTGTGATTGTCTTGAAAAGAAAATCTCTGCCTCAATTTGTGAAATATTCTTACAAATTGAAATCAGTTGAATCAGGAACAGCAAGAATTAAATCAAAAGTAAGTTCAGTAATATCATTTTTAATCTATTCGTGTGAGCCTGAATTTTAATATGTTGAGTGCCGTGGAAATCTTCAACTGTTTCATTGCGTCTCCACTTTTCATAAATACAGCAAGCAAATATAGAAATTGTCCGCTATTTTTGTAAATTTTAATTTTTAGAAAAACCACACCAATCTCTGACTCTATGATAACGCCAGTTATCCTTTACCTTTCCTTTACCTTGAGAAAAGCCAATAAAGCTCGGAATGCATGACCGCGAGTATCGGGAAATAGCAAAGCCACACTCTTTCTATAAATTAATATTTGTAGTATTGTTATAATACTCCTTGGAAGACCCGTGGTTTTCTTGAAATGGGTCTCATATAAAAAGACCTTTTGGTCAACATGATTCAAATAATATAATCATTTTCTTAATATCTTCAGTTAGTATTTTACCATGAAAATTTGCAATGTCATTAAAAAACAATTAGTTTGATTATTTAAAAGTAACCTGGTCAAGATGTTTTATTGCGGCTGGTGGTTTCCATGGTAGGTTCATCACAGTATAAGATAGCTAAGGTTCTTGACTTATTGTTACAACTTTTGATTTATAAGGATTATGAGTGTCGCGACTCATTCTTCTGACTATATGGTGCTTTATGATGTAACTAGTTTGTTTACAAATGTTCCATTAAATACTGTGATTTGTGAAAAGAGAATAAGTTAAATGACCAGACTTTAGATGAAGTTGAATTTCATGAATCGTTGAGTTTGCCACTTCTAATGTTGCATTTTTTTTTCAACAGGTTCATGGTTTAGCTATAAGATAACATTTACCTCCAACTCTTGCATTAATTTCTAGTTCTGAAGATGTCCTTTCTTTTTAAAATTATATGAACGCGGTTCATTCCAATATAAAGTGGAAGAAGTTAATTATTTTCTACCCTTTAAGATTTGTTAGAGAAATGGTTTTGAAACAGAAATATTAGAATTCCAACGGACAAATGCCTATACACTACTTCTAATAGCTTTTGTGATTTTAGATATCATAAAATTATAATTAAGAGTTTGAGTTTTAGGTCATGGTTAGTATCTTCTACGTTTGAAAAATATATCTTCTCTTTTGAAAAAAAGGCTATTCAAAGTAAACCATTGATTGTCTTTTGATTACCGCTAATAGAAACAAGGAACATTACAGATCATTTATTGATGTTGAACCTTTACACTCTCATGTTTTAGTTATTTCATATTCGGAACGCTTAAAAATTTTAAGTGTTTTAGTCATGAAAACACAAAGCAATTCCAATTTATTTAAAATAGTATCAACATTTTTAAAATCATTCAATATGTTTTGAAATAAATCTAGTGTATAAGTTTTCATGTTATAAGTGCAATGCCATATACATTGGAGAGACTTCAGAAACATAGTCGATTGAAAGGCATCAGTAATACATTTGAGCGTAGGAAAATGTGTAAAAGTGCAACTGACTTAATATCTTTTAAAATGTTATATAAAACCTTTAATAATAAGTGGGAAAGAATTTTATGTGACACATTGGTTATTAAATCACAATTCCCTACAATTAACTTTCAATCAGCAACGAATTTATTTTGATTATTTAATTAACTCTTTAAATCATAACCTGTTCATGTTTAAATTCAAGATAAAGCATAATAATTTTATTTTCATCTACAGAGCCAGTTTTGAATAATAACAATTTGTCCATGTCAATACCATAAGATAATGCCATTATTGAACAACCTAATGGTCGCATCTCAGTTGATTGGGTAGGAAGCTGCTTAATATCCGTAATATAACGATATATTATGTCGCAAGGCATTTCATATCCATGTTTATATCTAAATCGAGCTGCTTCCATTTGTGCACGACATACTTGAGATCGATAATCAGGGATCATACCAGTCATAACACCTCCAGTACTTTCAGTAATATTAAACAATCTTGTAGCTGAACTCTTCTCAATCATTTTATCTGGAACCTTTCTTTGTGTAGCTACTACATCACAATTATTGCATCGAATACCAACGGAAATCCATCCACCAAATAAATTTAATATTAGTTGGCCAAAACCACCATTAAAGTTATCAGATTCATAAATTTCTTCATTAAAAGCAGCCATCATTAACCGAAAAATCATAAACTCCATTCACATTCAAAAAATCGATAAAATCTAAATCTAAAATAAACAAAATTACAACAACTAATTCATAAAATTGCCATACCTATTGCTCGCGTCTGTGTGCGCACATAAGCCAAAAACAAAGAAAAGAAAAGCGCACACAATACAACGCGCACACAGACGCGCATTGAGCTCATAATTTTCCATCCTCCCCTCTTGACACCTTAGTGTCAATCTCAAATCCCCATCAGCTTCTCCTTCTTTTGTGATCAAGCATAATTTGGATATGCATCTTAATACCTCCTTTCCTTCATATTTTATCCTCATCACGCGTAGCTTTCCGTCTTCTCCAGGTATCACTTCGATTACTCTCCCCATTGGCCACTTCCCATACTCATTCTTTTTGTCTAAAACCCACACTGTTGACCCTGTCTTAACATCAGCTTCTATCTTATTCCATTTCGCCCTTTGCCGCCAGCACGGGACCAATTCTTTCATCCATCGCCGCCAAAAGTGCTCGGTTAACTCCTGAATTCGTCTCCACTGAAACATCGTACATGACATTTTCTTCACTTCTATATTTTCCACAGCTTCTCCTTTCCAACCGGCAATTAATAAATGATTTGGAGTTAGCACAGCGTCTGCCTTACTGTCTACTGCCTGAACCACTAAGGGCCGAGAATTTATCAACATTTCAGCCCTTGTCAAAACATTTCCCAATTCTTCGTCGGTCACATCTGCACTTGTCAGTATTGCATTCATTGCTCGCTTTGCCGATTTGATCATGGACTCAAAAACTCCCCCAAAATGCGGTGCTGATGGAGGATTGAAGATCCAACTGCATTGATGTGTCGTTCTCGTGTTCAAAATAAATCGCTCCACCCAGGCCCGAACCCTGATCAATCTCTGCCATGAGGAAAAGGTTTCTACTTTGAAACAGTCCGTGTTCCCTATTCGTCTTTGCCCCTCTACACATGCCATCATTGTTATTCCCTTTCGCAACTCCTTTGTTACACTGGATTGGTTTAACTCCGTCGCTGGCCAATTTCCCATTGGTTCTAGTAGAAATTTCGGTTCCTCCCACCACATGGTGCTTTTTATCAAATCCGATAGATTTTCACTTGTTGGAACATAATGCCATTGCCCAGGTTTGGTCATTTCTTGAATGAACCCAATTCGATTAGCTACGAATGGCTTGAATAGTCTCGAATAATTTCGAACCCAATGTATTATGTCTTTACTATCGGACCAGAACCATATCTCACTCATCGGTTTCCCTAGCACTTCTGAAACCCGTCTTGCTAATTTAACTCCAGTACACGCTGCCATTAATTCCAACCTTGGTATACTTATAATTTGCACTGGAGCTACCTTTGCCCTTGACGCAATCAACACACTTTTAGGTCCCACCATAGTTTCTTCCAGTAGATATATAGCTGACCCATATGCGGTGCTTGACGCATCGGAGAAGACATGTAATTGCCATTCATTTTTCATTTGAGTCCTTAAACATCTCGCAATTCGCAGATCTCCGAGATTATTTGTGTCCTCTACCCACTTGTGTATTTCTTTATTCAACTTTGGAGGTAGCTTTTCGTCCCAATCAAGCCCTGACAACCACAACTTCTGAATAATCTTTTTCCCTATGATTATGAATGGGCCTAACAGTCCCAATGGATCAAAGATTCTTGCCACTATGCTCAATACCTTTCTTTTCGATAAACATTCTTCATTCGGCAGATCTACTTGAAAACTAAATTCATCGTCTTCCGAGTACCATTTCAAACCTAGGGTCTTGACGGCCATTGTCGTTTCCTTTTCAATATTCAGTGTTTTAGCTCGTTCTTCAATTGGGATTGTCGCCATAATTCTTTCCGAGTTGGACAGCCATTTTCTAGGCCACATTCCGAAATTGCCCCAAACTGTTTCTAGCCCCTCTTTCAGCATCATTCCTTCTTCTTCAGAATCAACAGAGTCCATAGTGTCGTCCATATACGTAGACTTGCAAATAGATTCTGTCACTTTTGGGTAGTCCTTTTCAAATTTCTTTGCATTCTCTTGCGCGACTAGCTGGGCAAGGAATGGAGATGCATTAAAACCAAACACTAACCGATTAAACTCATACTTAATAATTCCCCCCCCCCCCCAGTTGACCATAAGAACCGATGATATTTCCTGTCTTCAAGAGCCATTCTTATTTGCAGATACATTTCTGCTATATCACAAACAACAGCTACGGAAAATCTACGAAAACGTATTAAAATATCAAAAACTTCATTTTGTAATTTTGGACCAACTTCCACCATATCATTAAGTCCCACCCATTACACCTGGCTGCTGCATCAAACACAATACGCACTTTCGTGGTGTCCTTATCTCTTCTAACCACGGGAAAGTGTGGTAATATCCATTCCGAATCTCCAGGCATCATTTTCTCTTTTACAATACTTATATAATCTTTTTCAGGTAACCATTCAAAATATCCTGATACTCAGTTCGTAAGTCTTCCTTTTCAAGCCTCTTGTTTAAACTTCGCAGTCGACTTTCTGCCATTTTATCACTATTGGGCAAAGCTATTGGTGACTTTCCATGGCACTTTTACCTCGAAATGTCCGTCTACTTTCTTCATCTCAGATTTGGTTTTCTCATAAATTGCCTGGTCTTTCGCTGCAAATATATTTTCCTTTAAGCCGCTATCATCAATTTCCCAAAATCGCTCCATTTGTCTTTGCAAATCCTTGCCATTACCGAAGAACGTTCGTATGAAATTGCTTTGATGGTTCCAAGTTCTTCTCACCGAGGTTCTTCCAACACATGTCCAGCCAAGTGGAGTTAAACGGGCAATCGGCTCATCCAACTTACCATCGATTTCTTTGAGTGCTCGTTGAAGCGTTAAATAATCCGCGCCAATTAACACTTCAACTGCCTGTCTCTCGTCTAGCATCAGAAAATGGATGCCCTTCAGGTGAGTCCACTTATGTTTTTCTCTGGCCCAATTTACTACCTTCATTTCTCCCGTGATATTTGTTACGGCCAGTGCGTTGAAGTTTTTCGTCAATCGGCCGTCATTACTAATTTACTTCATGGTCACTGGAGTAGCCATCCTTTGTTGGACATTACCGCCGATAACCCCTATCGGTGTCCTCTTTTCCACCCCTTTTAACCCAAGCTCCTTTAAAATTCTTAGATTGATGTAGCTTACTGAGCTTGCATCATCTAACAGTGCATTGACTTTTATTTTCTTGTTCCCATTTTCCAGGTAGATTGGAATTGTTCTTAAACTAAGGTAAGGTCTTAGGTTTTTCTCGTTCATCCTTTTCTGGGTCAGCATCGTGTTGTTACCTTTTTCACTCTCCTCACTAATTTGTCTTTCATGTAATAATTCATTGTGCCTTTGCTTACATCCGGTAACCTTGCAGAAAGATTCTTTACGACATTCCTTGGCCATGTGATTTCTTTTGAAGCAATTCCTGCACAGTTTCTTTTCTTCGATGACTTTCTTCCTTTTGGAAATTGTGAGTTGCTTAAACCTGTCACATTGGTCTAGGTAATGTTGACCACCACATTGTACACACTCTGATCTATAGCCGTTAGAGTTATTCATCTGTATAACCGTTCCACTTTTAACTCTGCCATCTGGTTGCCCCGTATAATGCGTCCGACCTCCTGGATTGAATCTTTCTCTTCCTCTAGACACCCCTTCTACTCTTGTCCCATCATAAGCCCTGGTGCTTGGTTTAGTTCCATACACAACCTCGTTAGTGGACCTTAGGATCTCCGCTTCTTGTTGTATCCATTTTCTCAAATCATCTATCGTCTCACGCAATTCCTTTTCTATTTTGTCTTTTTTCCATTTATACACAAGATTCGTCGTTAACTTGCCCAAACACTTTTGAAAAAGATATCCAGTCTTTAACTCGGATTCTTTCCCAGTAGATTTAAATCGCACGGTGACTGTTTCTAATAATCCAACAAATAAGTCTAGATCCTTCAAATCTCCTTCTCGAATTGGCCTGAACTGTTCCATCTCCTCTAACATTGATAAATATATCCTTTCATCCCCACCATATCGCCTATCCAACTTCTCTTTTGCCATTTGATAAGCCTCTGCCGAATATCCTAGATTTTCAATTAACTTTAATGGCTCTCCGTGAAGGTACTTGTGCAGGTGAAACATCTTTTCAACCTCATCACCTTCCGCTTCGTCAACACATGCAGTAAAAGCTGCTTTCCATGGTTCGTACTCTTACATCTTGCCTTCAAAAACAGGGATTGTAATTTTCTGTAGACTTTCCAGTTTTCTTTTATGCACGGAATTATTCTTCTTGATTGTATCATCATTCACATTTTCCTTCTCTTCCATAAAAGATTGATTTGCTTTTCTTTCCATCAATGCCCCAATTATTTGATGTTTTTCCTCGATCTCTTGCAGGTCTTTATCTAAAATTGCAGTGATGTCCAATCTTTGCAATTTTTTACTGATCGTTCTCAGATCCCCTAATTCTTCATCTAGACTCTCCTTTTGATCTTCATATTCCGCCAACCATTCGCTAACATCCTTCCCATTTATATCATTGAGAATCTTGTTACTCAATCTCGTTAATTTTCCTTTTTTTCATTCTCTTTTTCCACAGTCCTTCTTCTAAAATCTCCTCGTCATTGCCCCTGCACAGCCTGAGTGACAAATGAAGTGTCGAACCTACTTGTAGGCTATAATCGTTCAATCTTCTTTTATTTTCTAACTGCTTTCCTGCGTATACTAACGTTTGATAATTTACCGGAATTCCTTCTTTGTCCTGGATTTTTACTTTTACCTTTTCAATTGTGTCGTTCCATTCAACGTTAAGAGTAATTGTCTTACCAGTAAGAGTTTTGACAAATATTTGATTTATACTTTCCCATCGCAATTCAAAACCCATTACCCCGCTCGCCCTCACCCTTGACTCAGCTCGGTTCTTTACCCTGTTTCCCTGGCTTCCCCCTTTAAAAAAGTGCTGGGGCCCATAGCAGCACTTTCCCACGCTCGGTAGGGAATGGAGGATGGTTAATTTTAGAGAAATATTAGTAAACACATAATACGCATAATATACACATAATATACATAAACACAAAAAAGACATTTTATAATCATTAATTACCTTGTTCCGGCTGGCTAGTCGGAACCACGCTCTGCTACCATGTTCATGTTTTAAATTCAAGATAAAACATAATAATTTTATTTTCATCTACAGAGCCAGTTTTGAATAATAACAATTTGTCCATGTCAATACCATAAGATAATGCCATTATTGAACAACCTAATGGTCGCATCTCAGTTGATTGGGTAGGAAGCTGCTTAATATCCGTAATATAACGATATATTATGTCGCAAGGCATTTCATATCCATGTTTATATCTAAATCGAGCTGCTTCCATTTGTGCACGACATACTTGAGATCGATAATCAGGGATCATACCAGTCATAACACCTCCAGTACTTTCAGTAATATTAAACAATCTTGTAGCTGAACTCTTCTCAATCATTTTATCTGGAACCTTTCTTTGTGTAGCTACTACATCACAATTATTGCATCGAATACCAACGGAAATCCATCCACCAAATAAATTTAATATTAGTTGGCCAAAACCACCATTAAAGTTATCAGATTCATAAATTTCTTCATTAAAAGCAGCCATCATTAACCGAAAAATCATAAACTCCATTCACATTCAAAAAATCGATAAAATCTAAATCTAAAATAAACAAAATTACAACAACTAATTCATAAAATTGCCATACCTATTGCTCGCGTCTGTGTGCGCACACAAGCCAAAAACAAAGAAAAGAAAAGCGCACACAATACAACGCGCACACAGACGCGCATTGAGCTCATAATTTTCCATAACCATTACATCATAATTGTTTTTGTATATAATTATTAACGTAGATTATGATGTCAGAATGTTGATGAGGATAATTTCCTTGAAATATATTTCGTTTGTTAGGCGTTTTCAAATTTTTATTTAAAAATCGATCATTATTTTTCGATGTGATTCTTATAGAATTTTGACATACCGAGCTAAATAGTTTAGCCACTATTGATATATTGAGTTGGATTGTTCTGTTTTATACACCTTAGCAGTTGCATTTTCCCAAAATAAATGCACGATTTACAAAATATTAACTTTATCTTTTCATTGAAAGCCATATTTATATTTTTTTATTTATCAGAGCTTGAAGCTAATGAAAATGTCCTTGTATACCAGTAATAAAATAGCATTACATTAAAAGTTCAAAAAATACATTAATTTCTTAGCATGTATATTTTTAAAATGATGTTATCCTTTTGCTTCGAATAGAGTAATTTTCCGGTGTGAATTTCCAAGGAGCCACCATACCTTACCTGAGAATGGCCCAACATACATTTTTTAATTATTCAAGTATCTCAAGAAGTTCACATGAAAAAGTTGCAACATGATTATTTAGTTTGTATTAGTATGTCCTAGCATTTGAATGCATGTGTATCTTAGAACTATGATTATTATATATTAAAAAATATAATTATTTTAGAAAATCAAAATAGTGTCAATAATTGCGATAATTCACGTGTTAACTTGGTTTCCTTATCGTGTTTTATTGGTTTACAATGCTTTTGTTGAAAATGCCAACATGGATTTGTGGTATATTTTATTTGTTAGATCTCTGGTTTTTATAAATTCAGCTGCAAACCCAATTATTTACAATGTCATGTCTAGCAAATTCAGGCAAACTTTCAGAAGGAAAGTATTTTTTTGTGGTAAGACAATATTTAATGATAAAAAAAACATTAAAATGTTTAATTTATTAAATAAATTGTTTTAATTTTACCAACCTATACATATTTTTGTTAATTCGTTAGAAAAATTCCGAGTTTTTGATGCATATGGTCATTAAATTATTTCCATATTAATATATGTAAGACCATAGATCAAAACAATATATAAGATACACGATATATATATATATATATATATATTATCCAGTGTGTTTTTAAATTGTTATATAAATTTAATTTTAAAAGGTATTTAAAATTTAATATTTAAAGTTATTTTATCGAATAATAAAATGCTGACATAAAAACAAAAGGCAAATGCTATTAACATTTTTATTTAAATTGAGTTTAAGCATCGCATTGTATTTGATAAAAACAGTATAATATAAAAAAATAATCAATAAATTATAATATCCATACAAACTCGCCTGTGTGCTAAAATTTTATTATCAGTTACACCTGTCACTTTATTATACACCTAACCGCGAAATATAACATTATCTATAATCTAAAAAAAAATCAATAAATATATATTATAGGAACACACAAACTTACCTGTGTGTAGAAATTTAATGCCGCGAAATTTAACATATTTATTATAGGAATCTAAAAAGTGAGAGAAAATAATTAAGCATACAAGCACAGCACACATAATGAAAAATACATACAAAATTAAGTAAAGTGTTTTTCATGCGAAATTCAGATTGATTAACATATAATTAACATATCAATATTTTTAAATTATTTAAAAAATTATGTACAAAAAAACTTTTGAATCAGATTCCGACTGCTCTACGTTGAGCTTTAGGGAAAAAAAAGAAGATACATCGTTAGATTTAATTATAAAATAATTTGGAATATAAAATTTCTTTAGATTTACAAATATTTCACAGGACACAGTGGCTTTTTGCGAAGTTGAAGATCTGACAATGTAAGATTTATTCATTAAAATATAAAATATTAAAATACTTTACAGTATAACAGATATTTCTTTGCGTGAAGGTACCATTTCAAATATTGAAGAAGGTCCTTCGACAACTTCGAATTTGCAGGAAAAAAATCGCAAATCGTAAATTTTAATAAATTATTTTAACAAATTAATATTTTCAAAGAATTACAGGAATAAACAAAATTCGGCTTATTAATGCATTTGAAAATGGGGACAATTATAAAGAATTTGGAAGATTGCTCGGAATCCCCAAAAATTCAATTATTTCAATAATTTACAAATATAAGAAATATGCCGAAATTACAAAAGGAAAAAGAAGTGGCAGAAAACAAATTATTTCAGAAGAACAGGGAAATAATTTGTTGGATTTTGTCGAAGCCAATTTTTATGCAACGTTAGAAGAAATGCGAATTTTCCTGTTACAACAAAATTGCTAAAAAATCTAAAAAATCACTTAATAACGGTTAAAAAGGTAAGACCATGTGTGGAAGCAAGAAATTCAGATCGCGTACTTCAAATCCGAATGGAGTATGTCACACGCTTTCTCGAAGAAGTCTGGCGAGATAAAAATCTCGTTTATATTGATGAATGCGGCTTCAATACGTGGACTACACAAACCTATGGAAGGAAGAAAAAAGGAGAAAGAATATACTCCATAGTTTCAAATAATCGAGGAAAAAACATGTCATTTCTGTTAGCAATAGGTGTGAAAGGTGCAATTCATCACCAATTAATTGTAGGATCCTACAAAAAGGATACCTACCAAAATTTTATTAATGAATTAAGTATAAAATTGAATGGGACAGGATACCGTCTCATTCATGACAATGCTTCAATTCATAGTGGAGCAATTTCTCCGAATAATTATATAGAACACCTACCACCATATAGCCCATTCCTCAATCCAATAGAAAGCGTGTTTAGTAAAATCAAAGGCAGCATCAGAAAAGTAATATCAAGGACAAATGGATTCAGTTCAATGTCCTTCCCAAGCAGATTTGACATCGTCAAAGAAGCCATCGAAAATGAGCTGCAGAAAGAAGATTATAAAAATTTAAAAAACTATTTCGTTCATATACGCTGATTTTTCCCTAAATGTATTAAAAAAATAAATGTGTATGGTGATTACTTTATTTATTTATAAATATAAAATTATTTAACTTACATTTTAGAGAAATAATTCCATATTAATGCATAAAATATCATAAATTTCCTAAAAAAACACCTGAAATTTAATTATTAATATATTTATAAACGATAAATTATAAATGATGACTAACAGTAATATTTAAGAACTTGAATAATGATCTCATAATTATATAAAATCAAAAATTCAAGTCCTAAAAATTACTTCAATTCAAAAACTTACCTTAAAATGATTTTTGAAAAATAGAATAAATGAAATTAAGTTAACATTGTCATATAATTGGTGACTCACCTCAGGTGGTGTGCACACCAACGTATATTATAGACAATGTTAACTTTCGCGGTTAGGTGTACACCCAATTCCGAAATTTAATAACGTTGGTTCGCACACCAGTTGAGGTGAGTCACCATTTACGTGAAAATGAAGTTATTCAATTTCATTTACATGTATTCAGTTTATTAAAAATTTTTTCAGGTAATTTTTTAATTTCAAGTAACTTTTAAGACTTGAATCTTGATTTTATATAATTATGAGATCATTATTCAAGTTTTTAAATATTACTGTTAGTCAGCATTTATAATATAACATTGATAATTAAATTTCAGGTGTTTTTTTTTAGGAATTTTATGCATTTATCTGGAATTATTTCGTTAAAATGTAAGTTAGATATATTTTTAACTAAATAAATAAACTAATCACCGAAGACATTAATGTTTTTAATGCAATTTTCTGTATATCTATGAAAATATTAATTTATTAAAATAATTTATTTAAATTTACGATTTGCGAATTTCTTTTTGTAAATCAAAAGATCTCGAAGGACATTCAATATTTGAAATTCTGCCTTCACACATACTATAAAATATTTTAATGTTTTGTAATTTAATGAATAAAACTTACATTGTATTTTCTTCTTTTTCAATAAAGCTCAAGGTAGAGCTGTCGGAATCTAAATTAAAAGTATTTTCTTGCATTTTTTATAATTTAAAAACAATAATATTTTAACAATATGTTAACAGTTATTTATTTCGGAACAAAAACCTATATAAGAAATTTGCATGCATTTTTCATTACGTGTTTTGTGATGGTGTGTTCAATTATTTTTCTCTCACCTTCACAAATCCTATAATAAAGTTATTAAATTTCGGAACAATAAATTTCTACACACAGGTAAGTTTGTGTGTTCCTATACTATAAATTAATTGATTTTTTTTAGATTATAGAAGTTAATTAATTTCGGAATTAGGTGTAGGATTCCAGAAAGGGTAGAAAAATTGATTGAAACATACAAACCCGATGAATGTAATCTCTATAATAAATCAAACATGCAAACAAGTGATGACATACACAACCTAAGAAAATACTCATTTGTAAATGTTTGTAAAAATTATTGTTAAAAAATATTTTACGTAATCTTTGATAAAATAGTTAATTATGGGGTTAATTATAATTAAATAGTTAATTATAAATTTTTTAATTAAAAATAACTTACATATTTTTGCAATAATTTTGCAATTAAAATCCATATAAATTATTAAGGATGTGAAATTTCCATACTTTCTTATAAAATCTTGACAATAATTTGTAGGCAGATATTACTCATTTTTCTTAGTATGCAAATCCTGCGAACATATCCAATAAAATTTTTATCAAATGTAAGGCGATGTAATCAAGTTTAGTATAATTGAGAAAAACGAATTTTTAGTTATAATACGCAGAACAAGTCAAAACAACACTGTAGGAGTCTTACCGAAGTCTAAGGTTTTTATCACAACTGATTTAGAACCCTTTAAACCCACGGCATGATTTTATGGAACATTAAATGTCGGCGGTGCTTCATCCATATTATAATTTGTAATCATGTCCTTATTTCTATTTATATTAACCCTTTTGCACCGACTTTCCGCTAATGACACTATGCTAAATTTATATATTGGAACTTGTTAATATTGACCTAAATATGAAATATTCTCATTTTTGTAATCGTGGCGCTTCTGAATATCCTAGAAAGTCCTGGGATAATAAGTCCCAATAGGCTTTTATGGACCATTTGAAAATATCCCAGTAGGATCATGATGAAAATTTCTGGGACGTATTGTCCCAATAGGGGCGAAAGGGTTAAATTACTTTAATGAATTGTTAGTGTTGTAAAAATTGAGGCAAAATGTACAAAGAATTATGTGTAAAACAATAAAAATGCACAATTTGCCAAAACTCAAAAAATTTAAATAAAAAAACTAATATTTCTTTCGGGAAGACAAAATTGAGCTAATAGCAAATGATAAGATGAATACGAATACAATAATTTTAAAAAGATGGGTGTTTATAGACAAAGACATTCAACAACTACAATTATTTACAGTCATGCCCCGGATAACGTTGCCCCGAATAAAGTTGTTTCGCTGTAACGTCGGTCCACCATGGTGAAAAAGGATCTTTTAAATCTTTTAAATCTATTTAATTGCGAATTTTTTTCTTAATTATAATTGCTTCGTATAACGTTGTTTCGGTTAACATCGCGTTTTTCTGGAACCATTTAACAACGTTAACCGGGGTAAGACTGTATTTGAAATCAATTGATCAATCCAATATAAAACAATATTCCCGAGCTTAACAGACGGGATGTCAGGTTGTCATGCTAAATTTCATTTAATTTAATTTTTTCCAAAAGTTCAGTTGAAAATTAAATCAAGTGAGATGACTGATATCGTGAGTATCCTATAAGAGACAGCGAATGGGAAAATCTGATAACATGATCGATACTTAAGAAACATTTTAAGTGTGATTAAAGGAGTTTTGGAAATAATTAAGTGAAGAGTCTCTATTGAAATATAGAAATGATAATCCATTGGGCCATCTACCTATTATAATAAAAAAAAGTGCCGATCATATAAATCTAGTGTGTGTATTGACTAGTGTAAATACAGATTACTGAAGGTAATTTATTGTGTTGTGGCTTCTTTATTTGGTATTAAGAACACAAAGAGTCAATAGTATCTGTCTAAAAATATTAATAACCCAACAAAACAATTTTATAAAGTTATTGAATGTTATGTCTATAGTGGCCTTCATTAAACGCTGTACCACCATCACTTGTGCCGAATATGGTTCAATCAATTTGATGTTGTGGATGTTTTTATTTCAGTCATAATTGCAATCCGGCAGTTGAGGTGCGCTAGTAGTCAAGGAGGTGAAAATAGGCCAACATCAAAAATCCTACGAAATTTTTAAATACAAAAATTTATTACTTACAAAATACCAATGTTTTATTGTTATTATTATATGGAGATCATTATTTTATTGAATATTGCAATTTTTCGCATTGAACCATTTACATTTTAGGAATGAGAAATGTGGAATTACAGAAATGTTCAGCTTTGAAATTTGCAAAAATCCAAAATGTTTCATATTATACGTATTCATGCAGTTCGTTGAAATGACTTACATTGAAATTTATCAAATAATATCTTGTGTTGTAGCATTTGACAATCTAGATAGATTTTGTTGTACAAATATATCATATTATAAACAGGACTTCATTATAATATTAGTATTCGAATCTTATTAGACATTTGACTAATGAAGATGTCATAATCAATACAGTTACAACAATTGGTTCCATCTAAAGATTTATTAATATTAACACAGAGTTATCACTCTTAAATATTGTGTAATAACTAACACATTGTATTGAATTACGCAATATACTCTGATCTGCTTCACATTTGGTCCTTGGCCTCTAATGTAATATCATTACTCTCCCCTTCATAAGATTGATGCCATCTCTTTAACCATTCGATTCGTCGGTGCCGCGTCGTATCTAGATATTGCAATTCAACTTGATGATCTGAAACAAATCTAAGAATTTTATAAGGACCATCATATTGAATATCATTTTTGTTTCTTCTATGTGGTTCTCGTCTTACTAGTACCTCCTCCCACACTTCAAAATATCGTTTAATTCTCTTGTCTTTCTCGAATTTCTCATCTTTTGCGCAGCTTGATTGTTATTCTTTTGTGCTTCTTCGAAATATCGTGTACTTGATGTTTGAGTCTAGAATTAGCGTGTAACGTTATTTTCCATCCATATATTATCTCAAATGGTAAATATTTTGTAGAACTTTGATAAGTTGCATTTATACTGAATTCAATTCGAGGTAACAGTTCGTGCCACTGTTTTTCAGCACAGCCCACTTTCATCGTCGTCACAAGTAAATCTCTCATTGCTCTGATAGCTCTTTCCACTAAGCCATTTGACTGATGTTGATATGGCGAGGCGAATTCTGGCTTTATTCCAAGTTGTTCTAATTTTCCTTAAAATATTTGCTTTCAAAATTTCGCCTTCTGTCTGTCAATATACTTTGAGGTTTACCATATTTCTAAATCCAATTGTTCATTAGCGTCTTTAAAATAGTTTTTTCATCTTGGTTTGCTGTAGCCGTTAGACTTACTAATTTACTAAACCTATCAATAATAACGATAACATACTTTTTGTCGGTTGAAGTTCTCTCCATGAAAGCAACATCCATCACAATCTGTTCTAGAAATTCAGAACTTTCCTTTTTCTTCCCTTGGTTTATTTTCCTTCTTGCACATGTGACACATCGTTTTACTATCTCTTTAACGGTTTCTTGCATTTTCGGCTAGAAAAAATTCCCTTCCAAATAATGAAACAGTTTCTTAATTCTAACGTGACATAAATCTTCATGTATTTAATCACTAGTTTAGATTGATAGCTTTGTGGGATTATCACAAGATCTATTTTGTCTGATTCCAAGACAACCATATCATCCGATATCTTTAACCGATCTTTATATCTGAATAAAAAACTATTTAGAAACGATTCCTTCCGAAAATCTATCTGATTCTTAAGAATTTCCATCACTTCCTGGAACAATTTATCTTTCTTCTGTTCTTCCATAATTTCTAGCATTGTCTGTGTTTTTTGTATCAAATTGATATATTACTCTTACTCTTGATCTTTCTTGTTTATGTTGTACATGTGCTGTCTGACACTGTGCACATAAACTACCCTCGATCCTTACTAATCCATCTGCGTTTACATGTTTTTCACCTTTCCGGTATTTCAATTGGAAATCGTATTTCGATAGATTAGCCATCCATGTCTGAAATTGTGGACTTATTGCTTTTTTATTCGTGTTCATAAATACTAAAGCTTTGTGATCTGTTCGAGCCACGAATTCTTTCCCGTATAAATACTGTCTAAAATATAAAACATATTCATGCAATGCCAATAACTCTTTCCTTTTTACGCAGTATCCCTTTTCATGGGCTGTCAGATTTCTTGAACCGTATGCGATAACTATTTCTGAACCGTCTTCTTTTATTTGACTCAACACTGCTCCAATAGCTTCAAAACTGGCATCAGTATCCAATATAAATTTACGGTCTATACGAGGAAAATCAAGAATAGGTGCTTGTGTTAAAGCTTCTTTAAATTGTTTAAAACTGTTTTCACAATTTTCTGACCATTCGATGGTTTTATCACAACTTGACGCTGCTGCATGTAGGGGTGCTGCTATTTTAGCATAATCTTTGACAAATCGTCTATAGTAATTTGTCAAACCTAGAAATGATCGAAGTTGTTTAGCACACTGTGGTTTTGTCGCTTTTGTAATTGACTTGATGTTCTCTGAATTTGTCTGTATTCCATCTTCACTGACGGTGTGACCAAGGAATTTTAATTTGGTTTTGTAAATTTCGCACTTCTCCGGATTTATTCTTAGTCTTGTTTTCTTATTCTTTTGAAAACTTCTTGCAATCGCTAATCATGTGCAGAATGGTCCTTGCCATATACCA
>CAUHTR010003015.1:0-10177 GCA_959609185.1 Schmidtea polychroa
TGTAGTGTGTTTATATCCCTAGTCAAAACAACCCCCCAAACAAATCGCTTAAACCATTAGAAAAACAACACAAAACTTATACTTTTATAGTATTTTAACCCTATATTTTGAAAACAACCACCCTTAATGACTCTAACTGTTTTAATCTTTAAAGCCTCAAACTCAAAGCCTCAAACTAAAACCATAAGAGAATAAAAAAAGAAAATGGTATTATGAAAAGTTAGAGTTAATTTGACTCATTAAAAAATAAAAATTTTTATGAAAATAGTAAAACTGCTCTGAGAGGACAGTGGTATTTTTTTTTCCACTGTCCTCTCAACAGTTTTTTTGATCCGGATCATTTTTTTTGTTTTTATTTTTTATTTTTTTTTTTATTCAACCTCTTTCGTTTATCGAATCTCTTCCAATATACAAGCTGGCCAGACTCATACATCAGAATCAATCCGATAATAGCAGCACACCTTATTATTCGCTTCTCGCTCACGAAGTCGATTTCAACGGCGTTTTAAGTGTGCTGCTCGAAAGTACAAATGAATTCGAAAGCGAATCCGAAAGAGGTCCGAAAACAACCAGAAATAAATGTGCACATTATAGAATCGATCCGGGGGTGTTCGAAAGACTGGTGGCGATAATTACCGGTTCACCACCATCACCCGTTTCAATATTTTTTTTTCATATTTATGTTTAAAAAATAATTAATTAATAAATAATAAAATAAAATAAAAATAATAAATAAAATATAAATCTAAGATACCCACACCATTTTCAATATTATTTTCAAATTTTTAATATTATTTTATGTTGAAAAAAAAACTAACCTCAGACGTGATTTGAACCACTGTGCCAGTCTATTCCCACTGCGCTATCGGAGTTCAGATTTTTATCATTTTTTAAATTTTTATTATAAAAAATGAATAATATAAATCTTAAAAAATAAAATGAAAACAGAGTATCCAATAAAAAAATTTTTTCTAAAAATGAATTGTAATATTTGTAATAAAGTTTTTAAAAATAAAACTGGATTAATTTCTCACTTAAAATCGAAAGCTCATTTATTAAAAGAAAATAATCTTAATGATACAAATTCAAAACTTTGTCCTAAATGTAAAGGAAGATTTCTACATTCTGGATATAATAAACATTTGAAAATTGTATTGGGAAAAATAGAGAAATATTTACATGTCCTCATTGTAACTTTTCAACAAAACTAAATTTCTATTATTTAGAACATATAAAAGAATGTAAAAATAAAAAACAAAATTCTGACGATGAGGAATGTCATTCAGAAGGAGAACCTGATCATGTTGAAAGAGAAAAATATAACTGGGATAATTTTAATCATATAGATGAATTTCAATTAAAAATTAATGGACCTGCAACTCCTGGAGAATATATAAATAAAAATAAAAAAAATATTAAAAATTCTTTCACTGAAGCTTTAAAAAATTATAAACCGACAAGGTATAATGTTATAAAATATAAAATTATAATCAAAGCAAAATACTGGCGAGGAGCAGAAGAAAAGACAACACCCTTAGATGTTGAAATTGGAATACCTTTTAAATATTTATTTTCAACTAAAGGATTTGATAAAACCATCAAAGAAATAATTAAAGCAGCAGAAGCAAAACAAGAGGAAGTAGAAAATGAATTAGGAGATTCAAACTTAGTATTCAACTCTTTCCAAACTTTAGTGATTGATTATTGGAGAGGATTACCACCCAATCCTAAATCTTATATTCCTACACCCTTTAAATCTAAAAATGTTATAAACATACAGAATAATGATAACAAATGTTTCATCTGGTCAATACTTGCACATTTACATCCTCAAGAATCAAACCCTCAAAGAGTTTCAAAATACAAACAATATGAAAATGAATTAATATTTCCCAAAGGATTCAAACATCCAATGAAACTAGAAGACATTCCAGAATTTGAAAAATTAAATAATCTTAAAATTAATATTTATGAACGTGTTAAAGGGAAACATGTTAATAGCAGAGAAATTATTCCAATTTACATTTCTGATAGTGGAACCGATAACCCTAGAGAAATATATCTTTTAATCTTGGAACAACAAAATAATCAACATTATGTTTTAATAAAAAACTTTCAAGCTTTACATCACCAGAGAATCCAACTAGTGGAGGAGGAACATGTAAAAGATGTCTTCATTATTCAACAACTAAAAACTCTATGATTAAACATACAAGATTTTGTGAAAAAGATGAACCAGCTTTAATTAACATGCCTAAAGATCCCAAGATGCATTTTAAAAACTTTTCAATTTACTACAAACAGTAGGAGTGATTTATGGAGACTTTGAATCTATAAATCGTAAACAAGATTTGGTTAATCAATATTTAAAAATAATAGAAAAAAAATAAACTCATGGATTCATGGAACTCCTCAGGAGAGAAGATGAAACCAGAGAGGATGAAAGCCTTTCTAAGAAAAAGAAACAAACCTAATAGTGTTAAAAAAACTAAACAATTACCATCTGCTTATAAATTATTATTTAAAAGCAATTATCCTGAACTCATAGAATCTAGAGAATATACACTTTAGGAGGTACCCCAGAAGAAGTCTTGGATCACTTTACTAAAAGTATAAATGATCTAGAACACGAAATATTTAAAGTATTAAAAACAAAATATGAAATAAATTTTTCAACCGAACAATGGGAAGAATATGAAAATGCTTCAAATTGTTGGATGTGTAAACAACCATTTGAGGATTCTTCAGATACAGAGTCTTTAAATATAGAATCTTTGAATAATGAATCTCCGAATAATGAAACTTTTGAAGAAGAAGAACAAAGAATGTTTCATGAAAGAATGCAATCTTTGAAAAACATAAAAGTCCCCGATCATGATCATTTAAAAAAGGAAAATAATTATCGAGGAGCAGCTCATAGAAATTGCAATCTTAATTGTCATACTCCCAAATTTGTACCTGTTATATTTCATAATCTTTTTGGTTATGACATACATCTATTTATTAAACATTTAGCAGCAAATGCTAAAAACTCTTTCAAAGTTATAGGACTTACAAAGGAAAAATATAAATCAGTTGAATATGGAAAATTAAAATTTATAGACTCGTTAAACTTTCTCCAAATGTCTCTAGATGGAATAGCTAAAACAATGAAACCAGAAGATTTTAAAATCACTCGAGAATTCTTGGAAAAAAATAATATTCCTCTAGAAGAATATTCTACATGCTTAGCAAAAGGAATATATCCTTATGACTATGTTGACTCGTTTGAAAGATATAATGAAACAAGTCTTCCTAGCCAAGAAGATTTCTCTTCACAACTTCAAAAATATCATATTACAAATCAAGAATATTCTCGAGCAAATAAAATGTGGGAATTATTCAAGTGTAAAACTTTAGGAGAATATACAAGTATGTATTTATCCTTGGATGTTTATATTCTAGCAGATTGCTTTGAAGAATTTACAAAGTCTTTTGTTCTTAAACCTTACAATTATATAACAGCACCCTCTTTAGCTTGGGATACTTTATTATATACCATTTGGACTTCAAATATAGAAGAAGGTGATAAAATTATAGATCTTTTAACTAACCTCGATATGTTTAACCAAATTAAAACAAACATTAGAGGAGGAGTCTCTTCAGTAATGGGGAATAGAGAAATAAAAGCTAGAAATGCAATAACTACTAGCAGAAGACTCTCTAAACACCCTAATGATCCATATATAAAAATTAACAATGAGGAATTAAAAGAATTATTAGAAACAATGAAAAATCCTATATTTATACTTTATATAGATGCAACAGCTTTATATTCAGGAATTATGACTCAATATTTACCAATGGGTAACTTTCATGAATTATATCCTTCAGAAGAATACCCTGAAGAATCCTTAAAAGACCTTATAAAAGAAATACTTTCAACACCTAAAGATTCTCCAATAGGTTACTTTGTAGAATGTGACTTATTATATCCAGATGATATAAAATCAGGAACAAGATATTTCCCTTTAGCTCCTGTAAGAAGAAAGATTAATGTTAACGAACTTTCTGAATGGCAAATCTCACAAGATAAACCTCCAACAATGAAACTTCTTTGTGATCAAACAGATCGAAGGTTTTATCTTTGTCACTATAGACTCCTCCAATTTTATCTTTCACGAGGTATGATATTAAAAAAAGTTCATAGTGTCATAAGATTTAAACAAGCTCCATTCATGAAAGCTTTTATCGAGGAGAACATTAGGTGCCGAAACATTGCAAAAAGAGAAGGTAACCTTTTTAAAGATAATAATTATAAACTTTTAAACAATTCAGTCTTTGGGAAAACAATGGAGAATGTTGATAAATATACTCATATTGAACTTTTAACTAATACTACCAAAGATATTAAGCGCTATAATCGTATGCTAGGAAAGCCTACATTTAAAAACGCACAAGTATTTTCTGAAAATCTTACTGCAATAGAACTAAAGAATTTTGAGAAAACATACAATAAACCAATATTTATAGGGTTTACAATTTTAGAACTTTCAAAATTACAAATGTATGAAACATATTATAACATCTTACAACCTATATACGGAGTCAAATATATCAATGCATGCAATGGATACAGATTCAATGTTTTTAACAATAAGAACTCATGATTTACAAAGAGATATAGCCGAAAATCCTATACTTTCAAATTTAATAAATTCATCTGGAGAATTATTTTCGTTTAAAGATGAAAAACCTTTTACTCCTATAGAAAATGGAATATTTATTCGTGCTAAACAATATTCATACGAAACATTTAGAAACCCTGAATTTATAACTAGATCATTTATATTTAAAACTCCAGAAACAGAAGAAACCATTACACATAGATATCCTATATTTCCTAAAGGACCAGAGGGACAAGAAGAAAAACCTGTAAAGGATAACAGATGTAAAGGAATACAGAAATCAGTTGCAAAGAATCTTTCTCATCAAGATTATATAGATACATTGAATCCAAATCATAAAGATAAAATTGATGAAATACATCAACTTAAAAGTGAAAACCATGATATTCACTTGATAGAATCTCAAAAAGTATCATTATCAAATTATGATGATAAAAGATTCATCCTAAGTGATTTAAAGACAACTCTACCTATTGGAAATAATTTAATACCGATAATAAAAAATCTAGAAAAGTTGAATAAGTTATATGATACAAATATTACCGATCTTGATATTTATAATGTTGAAATTATTTATCCCGAGAGAGAAATCGAGAAGCCTTTATATTCTCAAGTTTTTAATCCTATATGTTTGAACTTAAATATTTTAATACTGATTCTGAATATATAAAAGGTCTAAGTGATAAAGAATTTAAAGATCATAAATTAATGATTCATAGGTGGCTTTCAACCATAACTGAAACCAACGATATTTAATTTTTAATAATAAAATGTCGACAATTAATTTAAGCAACTATAGCAACCTGATCTACTTTTTTATATATTTATAATTTTAAGAATCCTTTAACCATTTCTCTCGTTTAATTTTTTTATTAGTTATAACATTAGCACTTTTCAATCTATTAATATTATTTTTAATATCTTGTATTATTTGATTTGATTTCATTATTTCATCATCAGTTAAGATTCCATCTTCCAAAGCTTTTAATTGAAATAAAAATAATTTAGAGATTCCTAATTCTATTGATAAACAAACTTCACGATATAAACTTTCTTTTTAGAAGTATAAGATAATGAAACTATTTCAGTCAAGAAACCATCAGCTACAGAAATACTTCCAAGTATTACAGGTGCTATTGTTAAAACTGGTAAGGCCGCAGGAAGTGTCACAGGTAAAATAACTGTTAATATTGCAGATGTAAATCCTAAAGAATAACCTATAATTTTTAAAACTGTATTCCCTTTATTCCATCTATTTTTAACCTTTTTATAATGCTTTAATAAATCTTGTAAATGTAAGGTTTCTGATTTAAATTCTTTTACTCTCATAATTTCAAGTTCTGTGGGAGCCGAGGCCTTGGAACCTTTGTGACCTTCGGAATAATATCCTGATGATCTCAATTCTGGAGGGACCTCTGGATAAATTTTTTCTTCTTCCATTTTAATAATTAAAAAAATAAGACTTTATTCTTCTGAGCACCATCTGGCACCAATACTCGGATATCAAAAGAAACTCTTGTTGAGAGAATATCTTTATACAATTCCATCAATGCTTTACGAACTTCATCAACATCAACCTTTTTTTCATAAAATATTAAATCTATATATTGTACAAGTGAACTAGAAAAATGAATATTCTTACTTTTAACTTTATGTGGTCCATGTGAATGAGTATTAACATACCAATCTCCGTGTGATAAATCATAACTAGTCATTATAACATCACCCTTTTCAAGCTTACTATTATAATCACATTTCACAAACCATTTCATTCTTTCATTATCATCATCAAAAAAAAAGAAATAAGGATCAATAATCTTTACAACCATAAAAACACTCCAGGATTTACTATTTGTTGTTATTAAACTTGGTTCTATAAAATGTTTATATGTATGGGGTAATAATGTTTTATTCTGTTCTAATTCAGCAGCTCTTTTTCTAATACTATGTGTGGTGTTAATGTGTGTTTCATGAGACTCTAAATTTGAAATTCTTTTATTAAATGATGTAATCATCTCATTTATTATATTATATATTGTATTAAATTTAGTATTCATAATTTGTTTATCTTTAGAGTTTAATATGGTAGTATTTAACTTTACAACTTGTTCAGTTAACAGACTTTGTAACTTGTCAAATTTATCATTAAATCGTTGTTCGATATTATTAAGCTTTGATTCCATTGAATCCATTTTTGTTGTTAATGAACTTTCAATTCTTGTTGTTGTTAAATCAGTATAATTTTTAACACCATCAACATATTTTTTATTAACTGCATCAGCTTCATCAGTTGGAAAAGATAATTCTTTTATCTTGTGTCCATTTAAAATTAAATCACCCTTCATTGAATCACCTCTTTCATTAATATATTTATTTTCTGTTAAAGTTAATATTTCTTCTGTATTAAACCCTGTTTTTATTGTTCCACCACCTCTATTACATGGAATATAAGAACTCATTTATTAATAATTTAAAATGACATATAGGGCTTCACGTAGATCAGACCTGTTTCAAATGTAAATACATTGAAATCTCTTCTCCATTAAAATCAATCAATTCTCCTTCTTGATTAAGAATTTTAAAATTAATATCCATTATATATTTTCTACATAAAGGTAAATAATTTGGAGGATTCATTCTTTCAACTATTTTATATCCCATAGGAACTGTGTTTGAGGGAAAGGAATATAAAACATTTGTTTGTTTACCATTATTATAAGAACCTGTTATACAATCGCAATGAATATTTATTGTGTTTGTATTTATTATTTTTATAATATTTTCTGATGTTATATTCTCAACTACAGGTGTGATATAATGGTTCGTGTAAATCCTAAAATTGTTCTAAAGAAAACTATTATTTTGAAAATGAATTCCTATATTCTCTAAAGTCATTATACATTTTGAAGTTGGTAAATCCATTTTAATTTTAATGACTCCATTTGTTTTTTTAGAAAGTATATTATTTAAATCTTTTATCTCATAAGCTCCGGGTTCGATTGTTATTATAATCTTATCTGTAGACTTTGGGCTTACTATAACTAAAATATGTTATTATCTTTAGTTATATTAAAAATAGTATTATAAGCACAAAACCATAATAGTCCTAATTCATAATTTAAATTTTGATCTAATTTAATTGAATCTTGAAAGTTTATAGTAAAGTCTGATTCTTTTGAATTTATAGATAAAGTTCTTGAATATTTATCTGACATTATGTTTACCATTTTTTTTAAATTATCTTCCGGAAGGTTGCGAAGCTCCATTTTCATAGTAGAGATTTTAAATCATTATAAATTTCTTGGATTAAGGAAGTGAAACCTTCTCCTTTGGATTTATTCAATCTATACAAAACATATAAGCTTAAAATACCACATATTTTAGTATTATTAGGTTGAACTTGTAAAGAATTAAAAGTGTAGTCCGAGAGATAGTCTTCAACTTCTTTAGTGGGTTTAATCCCAAAAGAATCAAAGTATATAGATTTATTATATATACAAACCCAATGAGATCCTTTTTCATTTGAATTTTGATAATTTATAATGATATTCTTTGGAGTGTCTTCTTTCAGACTCGACAATTCATCATTCATTAATATTTTTATTTTTAAATTTAAATAATCTGCATAATCTTTTAAATCAAAATTTGTTTTTGTATTTATTCCAAATGTTTTTAAAAAATCTAATATTGAAGGAGTCATTTTATATTTTATAACTTCGTATACTTATTAAATTTATCTTTGAAATTATTCCTTGTTTTAATAATTCTTTAGAAATCTTTAAAATATCAGAATCTTAATTATTATGTCCTGCTTTTTTAGCTGCTAATAGTTTTCTTAATTCAATAAAAAGATTGATTGGGTTTATCTCCTGGCCCTGACCCTCGCCCTTTCCCTCTCCCTGACCCTGGCCCTGACCTTCTGTAACAATATAACCCCTTTCATTTTTATTTAAATATTTCTTTAAATCTTGAATATGTTTTGATTTAGAACTACCACGCACTAATCTTATTAAATTTAAATATTTTTCAATTTCCAGAAGATTATCTGAAGGATATCCACAAAGTAATCTATAAAAATCATCTGTAAATTCAAAGTCTAAATATTCGTTATTATAAACATTTTGTGAATGAATATGTGATTTATTTTCTGGAGTTGTATACAAAGTAAAGTTTTGTTTATTAATTGTTATTATTTGATATCCTTCAGAATTAATATGAAATGTGGGTTTAATTGAAGGAGGTAAATCTTCATTAATTTTAGGATCAACTTTAAGAGGTTTTGTTTTTAAAAACATTTCTTCTTCTTTCACATCAGAGGTTCTTCTACGTTTTCTTTGATTTCTATCCTTTTCTTCTTTATCTTTTTCCTTCCACTCTAATTCTTTTTGTTGTTTTTTATCAAACTCTAACTCTTTAGGTTTTAATCCCTCTATAGCTTTAATTGTTGGCTCTTGTTGTTGTGTTATTACATCATTTAATATTCTAGATTCAGTATTTTGAATTAAATCTTTTTTATTATATTTATCTTGTTCAGATTGTAATTTTTTTAAAAGTGCTAATCTTTCTTCATATACCATTTTAATGGTATTAAAAATGGTATCATTTTGGTAAAGGATCCGTTGGAAAGGGTTTCAAATATAATCCTTTACCATTTTTAGTTTTACAAAGACATCCATTCTTTAAAGATTTACATATTTTTTTTAAATCTTCTTTATCTTTCAAAGATAAAGATTCAGATGTAGAAATTTGATTTTTTAAAAAATCATTTAAACCTCTACCTTTATAAGGATCAAGATAGAGACCAGCGCCCTTTCCCTTGGAGGAAGTCTCCTTATAAGGGTTAAGATAAAGACCCTTTCCAACGGACACTCCCCCTTTAGCTTGCCCTACCTTCTTCATTGAATTGATTTCAGTTTGTAGTTTTTCTTTTTCTAAGTCTGTCTTTTGAGATTCTTTAGCTTTTTTGAACTGTAGTTGCAATTCCTCCAGCTATTCCAGCAGCACCTGATAAACCAGCAATGATTGCGGGTATTAAAGCAGCTAATGGAAGAATGCCACCTTCTCTAATACGTTCTTTAACTTGTTCTTTTACATGTTTTCCAATAAAATATTTTTTACCAGAGATTACTACTGATTTATTTTTATTTGAATTTATTAATTCTTGCAAAGATTCCTCTGTAGGATTCTTCTCTGTCATTTTATAATAAATAAAAATGGATACTTGGAAACCAATTTTAAATAGACATAAGAGTAAATTTAATAATAAAGTATTTCCTGATAATTTTAGATGCTTAATTATTGGATCTTCTGGATGTGGAAAGAATGTTCTTCTTTTGAGGATGTTACTTGAAGATGGTTTTTTAGATTATAATAATTTAATCTTTTATTCTACAACCATTAACCAACCGGAATTACAACTTTTGAAATGTGGATTTGAAAATAAATTAACTAAAAAAGCTATAATTGATATTTTTAAAAATCAACATACATATCCTGAAGAAGTTTTTCAA
>CAUHTR010003016.1:0-11338 GCA_959609185.1 Schmidtea polychroa
AAATCATTATTTGTCGGGTCCGCTCCCCATCCTAACTAATTTGTGTTACTGGGTCAGATAATTATTACTTTTGTTTATTAAATTATCCTTTTTATCAAAGAATTCCCTCTCGGAGGGAGTTGTCGCAATGGAATAGTTTTCAATCGAGACTCATAATGTGGGTAATTTATAAAATGGATAGCAGGTCACATATCGAATTTGTGTTACTGGGCTAATTATTACTTTTCATATTCTTTTGAATTGTTTCGTCAATGTAATGATAAAACAGCAGCAAGCTGGATTTACCCTTAGGATGAAACCCAGGGCCCGACTGACGGGGCCACCAAATTTTGTATTATTATTATAAAAACTTATTACATCTTTTAATTATTTTCAGATTATTTAAAAAAGAATTTAATTATATTATATTTTATATCTAAAACAATACCTTTCTAAGGTTGCTGTTGAAGATTTTGCAGAGAAAAAATTTAAAGAAAATATTTCTAAATTATTTTTTTATTTATGAATTGTACTTCATGTTTATATCTTTTATATATGAATAAATGTAATATTATTTCTACCATAAAACAGCAGGAAACAAATAAAACTTTCTGTGTTAAAAAATTATAAAACGGGCCCATAAGATTTTTAGCCTTGGGCCCCCCAAGAGTAAATCCGGCTCTGCATAGCAGGGAAATGATTTCACCGAGACCCTTTTGTTGGCTACTGATAAAATTTGGCTTCTATCTCGCGATGTTTAATATTCTATGAATAACAATTTTTTATGAAATTCTATAAATAGCAATTAAAATAATACAAATCTATATTTAGTACTAATAATTATTAATATTGATATAGTGATTTACTAATATTTTAGGCACTTCTTACTCTCTATATTAACTTCGCTGATGTTTGTATGTGCCACGCAAATTTCGTGAGGCCAAATTAACCTCTCGTGATCGGATTGAGTTGAAATTTGGCAAGTAGATTCGTTGTCGAGAACACTGCATGCTATCAAAATTTCAGATCGATCCGATCACTGAAAGTGGATCAATTAAAAAATTATTGATATAATAATAATAACGAATACACGACGTTACATTAATTTTCTGAGTTCAAATTCCAATGCGATATTCCATTATTACAATCAGCATTTCTATAATCTTCATATCGTAGACAAAGTAAATATTTCAATTTGGCTATTTTAAATTCTACTTTTTTATTTTAGCTTTATTTAATATTATTTTTAATCCAAAATTCATTTTTTTTGAAATTGCGTGGATGCATAATTATTTTAGTTGATAAAAATTAATTACATTTCAACGGTAGATTTACGTACAAAATTTCATACTAATTTATATTGAATCCCATCATATTAGGATCTTGTTTTTGCTACAAAATTACTTTTTAAAAAAACGATTATACAAAAACATTGGTTAACATTTCTATTGTTATTCTCGCATTGCTTTTCTTTTGTGAAATGAAGGGTATAGATACGGCTGCTTGGTGATTGGCCACTTGTAACGCCTATCCAGGCAACGTTAGTAATGCGCCACAAGCTGGAGCTTATCAATAAAAATGAGCTTCGCCTTCGGAACTGCTGATGTCCTGACGCGCATTGGGTTCGCGGTAGAGCTTCCAAATATTCGTGATTCCAACTATTCGAATATATTCGTAAAATGTTTTAAGAAAAGAATTATTTCGGAGGATAAATACATTCATACAACAAAAGACATGATTTTAATTTAAAAAATACACATTACAAAAAAATACAGTGAAAAATTATTTTAATTTTAAAAATACCCCAATCAAATTTCATATTCAAATTTTTTTTTAAGCAGATCGAAGAGCAATATTCCATAGTCGAAAATTCTCATTTTATGTTTTTAATAAATTATTTTTACTAATTAGTTATCTGAATTGATGCTCCAACCAGGAAACAATTGTTTTATATTATATTTGTAAATATTGTAATAATTTTCTGTTTGTTTTATTTTCATTTGTCTACATATTACAGATAAATATTTTTATTTACGCAACACGAATTTTTGGAAAAACATTTTTCAAATGCTTTTTATAAAGGTTTGTAAAATATAATTTGAATAATTTCTTGTTGACTAAAAAATAAAGCTGTAAGCCGTTCTCTACCATCAAGATTTAGTATTTTGACGAGTTAATCGGCATTCGTGGCGTATGAGATATTATCCCAAATATTATTCAATGAAATGTTTTAGTCAAATGCTTTTTACGTGTTTTCAAAATGCTGTAAAGGAGAGTTTTGAGTCGAATAAAATACAATGTTAATTTTTTTGCATAATAAAAACTGAATTTTATGACCAACAGATTATATCAATTACAAAATTAGTACGCCATACTCTCTCAATAATATTTTTAATTGCCCACTTCTGTACCTGTTTTGTGGTGTCTTGAAATATTTCAGTCAATGTATTTTATCTGATCAAATAAATATAATTATGAGTTATTTTTAATTAAAAAAATAATTTGCTTATTTTGATAATTTCCAATGACTAGGAAATGTTCGAAAGACTTTTTAAATTTTTATTTATATTAGTATAAATAATTAAATAAAAATTTAAATATAAATATAAATGAATTTATTAATATAATAGTTAATAAATAAATAATTTTTGTTGTCGGATGACTAACAAAACAATTAAACAATGTAAGGATTGTGACACCCAATGCAACCCCCAATAGTAGACTAGTTTCGATCTTTTGGTTCTCATCAGTACTAAGAATTTTTCTTTTAAGCTTTTTTAATCTTCACAAGTGAATAAGAGTTTTCATACGCCACGTTTGCAAGTTTACAGATTAAAAACTAAAAACAACAAGGAAAAGTATGCAATAAAGTTGAATCAACAATGTTGCATACTTACCTGGCTCGAACTTAACTAATTAATTAGTTAATAAACACACACACACATGTATACATAGTATAAAGTTATGTTTCCTTGGTAGAAGCATTAATTATATTTTAAAACAATTAAATGATAATTTATGCCTTTTCTGCGAATAATATATTTTATACAAATTAAAAAATTTCGATTATAAGATAGCCTTTCAAATTCCTGGAATTTAGCTTTCAAAATGCTTTTTGATCTTTTCTTTTATTTCCTTTTTCTTACTTCTCATTGGTTAAAAATAAAAATAAACTTTTTTTCTGAAGAATTTAAAATTTAAAATTGTTTTTCATAATTAAATATGAAAATGAAACACAAAGAAAAATTTAAAAATTTTTAAAGCTTCTATAATTAGCTCAAAAAACATTTTAAATAATATCTTAAAATATTTATAAAATATAATTTTCAATAACTATTTATATACACTATTTACATATTTAAAAAAAAATGTTTCTATTTTAATTTTTAATCCTAATGATCTGTTAAAGTATATTCTGTCTATTTTTCTATATTATTTTAAATTATTATTTTTCAATTTTTTAAAAGCTATTCTCAAGTTCAAAAAAAAAAACAAATCAAACTGATGATTTCATTGATCTCTTCTTTAGTGTTGATTGTTGGCCGTTGCTTCCTTAACCCTTTCGCACCGACTTTCCGCTAATGACACTATGCTAAATTTATATATTGGAACTTGTTAATATTGACCTAAATATGAAATATTCTCATTTTTGTAATAGTGGCGCTTCTGAATATCCTAGAAAGTCCTGGGATAATAATAAACTTTAACACCGCAAATTGCTTTGAAAATATCCCGTAGGATCACGATGAAAGTTTCTGGGACGTATTGTCCCAATAGGAGCGAAAGGGTTAAATCTAACATTTCCTTTGGATGTTTCCGTTGGCTATGATTTAAATTAAAATAATATATATATATAGAAAGAAGATGCAACTGTGAAGACGTTGTTCTCTCCAGTGAGAGGGATGGATCCATAAAGATTTGAAACATCAAGAGATCCCCAAAAGTATTGTTACTCTAATGATGTTGAAAGAGATAGGTTTGTAATTTCTGCATATATATATATATATATATATATATATATATATATATATATATATATATATATATATATATATATATATATATATATATATATATAAAACAAAGATATATTAATTTTGTGATTTTTGTTTGTATGACGTTGAACTTTTTTTAATATCTAACTTTTCCTCTGATAACGCTTTTAACGATATCTATAAATATGTGGTGTGTCCAAAAAGTGCCTGTAATACTCTTTAACAATTGATATTACTTTAACAATATTCTACAGAATCATAATATATTATCTTTGATTAGAAAAATATAATTTATTTTAATATTCATCTGCATGGGAGCTTGGGAGAACACATTTTCAGTTTATTTGTCAAATTATGCTACCTATCTAGTATCGAATTGTGATTAAATTCTTTCTTTTGTGTGGTAATAACAGTCAGGAAATATGAAATCAGTTTTCAGACAACTTGTGGCAATATATACCCCTCTCATATCACAATCTATTAATTGAATTAGCTAGTTCAAACATAGTTGCCAGGCATTGTTTGATGATGCGAAAGTTGGTAGTTCTAATGAAATTTTTACCAAAATAGAGAAGATTGTTTGAAAATTGTGACGGAAGAACGCCTAATTATTATCGAAGATTTCTCGCATCTATGAGTACGAGGGGTGTGCGTGCCATCCTGAATGAATCTGGCGTAAGAAAATTGGCATCCAGGTTTGTCCCACGTTTTCTTTCCTCTGAGATATGTATATGATGAACGTGATCACCATTTCCTCATAAATATTATCACTGTGGATAAAACCTTTTTATATTTGTATGTTCCTGAGAAAAAGCTTAAGTTCGGTGAATGGAAATTCTTTGGAGAAATGAGTTCCCAAAATATGAGATCTTGAACATATAATTGAAAATCGTTGACATTGACAATCTTTTGGGATCAGAGGGGCAAATCTGTGTGGATTTTGCTGAAAAAGGTCTGCAAATTCTCTCCACTGACCACGGCAACCTCGTGGATACATGCATACGTAATCGCCGAATACCTCCTTCTATGGCTTTATTTATTAATGAAAATTTTAAAGTTTACAATAACATTTATTTTAGTATAAATTGATGATTACTTGATAGCATCATTAATTAAATTTTAAAACAATTAATTGATAATTTAAGCCTTTTGTTACGAATAATATTTTTAATACAATTATTATTTTTAATACAATATGTATTAAATTTATTATTTGCAGCAAAAGGTTTAAATTATCATTTAATTGTTTTAACATTTATTTTAATCGACAAAATGAGATTTGTATTCAAAAGTTATTAGGAAATCTACTTTTCTCTATCGAATGATACATAATTTATTTAATTTTTATTTGTATTAATTTTTTATGTATTAAATTTTATTGTTTTTATTATTAAAAACCTATTTTAATTAACTATAATTAAATTAATTAATTAAGTTGTTTTGAATTTTTGCTTAAAAATATTTAATAAATATAATAAAATTTGTCTCAAAATTTAGCTTTGTTGGGTTATTGAGTTGGTGACAATGTTTGTAAATTCAAACTTTTACTCTGACACCAAAGCGTGTTTATTAATTCACAATTCAATACTCTCGAACACGATAAGCTTTATTATTATCCACACGGGATTGTACAAATTGCAATTACAACTAATTAACTATTAACCAATTTATCACACAGAGCTTATTTCGACACTACGTAAAGAATAGTCCTTTCTGTAACCACAACAATAATCCCTAGCTGTCAACTCCTCAATTACAATGTACGTTGATCGATTGTTCTATTTGCTTTGACAACCAATTTATTTACTCCACTTCCACTTTATGTTCAATTTTACAAAAGATTCTCGTCACTTCTCGTTTCACTTTGTTCTGAACTCTGTTTAATTCTCCCATTAAATGTTCCTTTAAATTCTCCCTTTGATTATCTTTTTAACTCTCAAAATTTAATTCTCCTTTTAAATCTCGTTTTCTTCTCTTGTTGTTACGGATTTTGCCTCTAATTTCGTTCTACTTTTGTTCTGATTTCTCGGTCAACTGTTCCGCTTCATATAGTCTGTTTTATTTGTGGCACTGGCAACAGATTCTGTTTGTTTTCTTTTATTTGATTTATGTTTCTCATTTCTCATTTCTTTTTACTTCCGTTTCTTTTCTGAATTTCCCATATATCGTCATATCGTTTGTCATGACGATCTTCCCCCAAGTAATTTATTTATTTATGTTTTTTATCATTTTGGTATCCTCAACATCTTCAAATAGTTAAAAAATACGTTTAAGATGATGTGAATTTAATAATTATTTTTCTAGGGATTGCGGATCTAGTTATTAAATAAAATAAGAAAATAATAAAAATTTATATTTTATCACAGATTCGATATTAATGAAAGTGGAGGTTGAACTGATTCATAATAGTATTCATGGATATGAGGAGTACCAATGCAACTGACCAAATCAGTATTAGGATAGACCAAAACTTGTGTTTAAATGGAGATTGATAGGGTTGAATGAGTTGATCATCAGATATATTTATATGTTTGGAAATATATTCTTTGGATTCTTTTATGAAGGATTCTAAATCCTTTCGAGCATAATGGACTAAACAGATTGGAATCACGTACTGAATAGCAATTGTAGCATAAGGTTCAGTAAATCCAACTAAATATGTTATCTTATTTGGAAAGAATGCTGCTATTATTGGCGGTAAAACGGCTATCAGAGGATAAAATATTTCATTCAAAAACCAAATGTCTTTTATTTTTCCATTTCTCACTGTGAAAAGGCTTCGCAAATTGTTTCTCATTGTAATTCCTAGAATGGGAAAACTTGCGCAGGCAGCGAAAACTGGAAATAGCGATAGAAAATATTGAAAAAATGCGATATTTGTAACTGAAGTTTGATGGAGGTTGAACCCTGTCTGGAAATTTAAACTTATGACAGACCCAACATTTTCAAAGGCAAAGCTTGAAATTATCGACAAGGCAAGATAAATAACAAGAATTATGATGAAATTGAATGAAAAAAAGGCATAAATGTTGTTTTTTCTTTTATATGAAGTGACGATAGACGGCAAAGAGTGCTGACACATGAAGGCATGGACAAATATCACTAGGTAATTTGTGGACTGATAAAAGTCTGCTACTTTTATTGCTCGGTTTCTGTTACCAGCAATCAGAAAAAGTGCTATTAAACCAAAAATTGTCCCAAAAGCAAACAATTTCAATACCAAAGAAGTGAATTGAATGAATTTAGTCTTTGTAATTCCCAAAAACACAAAAGAACAAGAAATAGCAAAAAAACTTGTCTAAAAAAATAAATTAAATGAGACATTAAAGTGAAATAAAATTTGCCAAAAGAATCCGATATCCATTCATTCGAGTAATACCTGAATTTAGCCAGCAAAGGTCTGAATCTTGTAGAGCTCCGAGAATGAAAGTTTCAGTAGTGGAGTTAATTTGTTTTTTATCCAATCGAAATGTACTAATATATTGAAAAGACATTAAGATGAAAAGCATACGGATTATGAACAACAGAAAACTATTAATTTACATAAATTCACTGGTATGTATGACTAACGAGATCAAATAATAATAATAATAATAATAATAATAATAATAATAATAATAATAATAATAATAATAATAATAATAATAATAATAATAATAATAATAATAATAATAATAATAATAATAATAATAATAATAATAATAATAATAATAATAATAATAATAATAATTGTTTCGACCAGTCAGAGGGGAAATTACATTTACCTCTGACTGGCAGTTTCTTTGGTGTTTTTTGTATCGCGTCTGTGCGCGCGGTATGATTAGACTGAATCTTGTTAGTGTGCGCACACAGACGCGAGAAGTAGGTTTTGGTTGTTGAATTGTAATTTTATATTGTTTTTTAGATTTTATTGGTATTCTGGAATTGATCTTTAATTTTGGTGGAATTGAATTTAATTCTAGTGATAAACGGAATTCTAAGTTTTGTTTGGTTAAATGAATTGATTTGAATTCGATTGGATTTTTTGTATTCTGAAATTAAATATGGAAAATGAAAATGTTATTGAATCATCTGGTGAATATTATGATCCTTCTATTGGCCCAAGTATTGACAGAATAATGGCTGCAAAAGATAGTACTATATATGATGCTGGAGATTCGTTTAAAGTTACAAGTCAAACCATAGATCTTTGGATAATTTTTGTTCATCGTTTCATGTCAAAGAATAATAAAGCAGAATATGGAACTGCCGAAAAGAAGGAATATGATATTCTATTTTAATCGAGCTCTTAAAAAGATCAACACAATTCAAATGTTTACTAGCCAAAGTGTTGAACAATTATCCAATGTTTCAAATTCAATCATGGCTCAATCTCAAGTTATTCGACACGTTAAATGGTTTAACAAACAATGATTTTGCACAAATAAAGCGTGTGATGCGATTAATTACAAAGAAAGTCTTCTGATTTGTCTTAGCCGGAAACAATAATAATAATAATAATAATAATAATAATAATAATAATAATAATAATAATAATAATAATAATAATAATAATAATAATAATAATAGTAATAATAATAATAAAACTAATAATAACAATAATAATATTTTAAACAATTAAATATTTATTTAGGCCTTTTGCTGCAAAAAATATATATTATAAGAACTTTTATTTCTTCCAATTTCACCACTGATTATTTTTTCCATTGAATTTATTGAGAAGAGAGTTTGAAGACTATAAATCAGTAATATATCGATATTTGTTGATACTCACGAATTTTCGGCACTGCCTTTTTCAAGTGAATTTGATCATTATTACATTCAATAATTATTGTTGGGAAATTTTTATTTTAATTACCCAAATAATATTTCCTATATTTTAATTTTTATAATTTAATTTAATTTTTAAACTTTTAATATTTTATTTTATAAAAAAAACGTTTATATATTTTATATATTTTTTTAATTTTAAATTTTAAATCTAATTAAATATTAATTTAAATATAAATTTAGTTGAATGTTGATGGACGGTTTAAGCTTTTTAATATAAAGAGTCTCCACGGCTAATCTTTACAATGAATTTTTGAACGCATATTGTAACATTTTTTCGTTGGAGTGGAAAGTGACTTTCCCAAGGAAGAATGTGTCCAATTTGTAGACTTTTAGTGAATAAATCTGTCTTGAATGTGAGTGTGTTTGGACCTTCAGAAGGACTTATCATGGTATCTAAGAAAGAAATTTTGCCTTCTGGGTCAGGTAGTTTAAGAGTGAATTGTATATTAGTGCTAGTGGAGTTTGCATGTGCCAAGATTATATTGAGAAATACCGTGGAGACTATGAAAATGTCATTAATGTATCTTTTCCACATCAGGATTTTATCTCCAAAAAATAATCTAATATTAGATTCTATATAATGCATGTAGAAAATGGCTAAAATCGGCGAAAGGTTGTTACCCATAGCTAGACCATGAATTTGTTTGAAAGGTTTTCCTTTAATTAATACAGTATCTGAGTTTATGGCTAGTTTGACAATTTCTATGAAATCTTGTTCAGATAAGTCGGCAAAAACAGTTTCTGGTTTGAAGGTTTCGAAGAAAGAAGATGCAACTGTGAAGACGTTGTTCTCTCCAGTGAGAGGGATGGATCCATAAAGATTTGAAACATCAAGAGATCCCCAAAAGTATTGTTACTCTAATGATGTTGAAAGAGATTGGTTTGTAATTTCTGCAACAAATTGGTTTGTGTTTTTAAGATGACAGGGGATAAAATTTATTAGATTTTTAAGGATTTCAGCAAGAATCCTTGAAAGAGTTGTGAATGGCGTGTCAACAACACATACAAGAGGTCTACCATTTATAGGATCTTTGTGATCTTTGAGCAATATTGTCATGGTACTATGTAAAGGTTCACTGCAATTGCATTTTGTAAGTAAATTTCTGATTTCAAGGTTAGTCTGTTTGTTAGTAATGACAGCAAGTTTCTTATTAAATGCGATCTGAGAGGAGGATGGTAAGATCATTTTGTTTATTGCGGTATAATTGGGGAGATGTTCGTTGAAGAGTGATTCATAATGATCTAAGTTAAGCACCATAAGTCATTTTGTCTTATCTGAAGGCAGAATTGTTAAATCTTTAAGGTTTATAAGTGTTTGTATATTACATGTGAGAGATTTTTGTGTCGAGAGTTGCTCTTTTATGAGATAAGCCTGTTTCTTGACAATTTTCCTAATGTCATTTTCCATACTGATAATGTTCTCATCCGGAATGTTGCCGTATGTTCTACGATTTGGATTGAGAAGATGATTATATTTTTCAGCGATGTTAGAAGGTTCTGAATGAGATTCGGTTATTGATTTTTTTTGTTTTTAGATGTAATCTAACTTGTCTTCTTAGACTTTCAAAAGTAGCATTAGTTATAATTTCAGCTTTGGTAATATCTTTCAGGTTTGGTGTTGGCACGAAAGCTGGTCCCTTAATAAGAAGATTTTCTTGTGCTTTGGTGAAGATGTAGTCGGATTTGTTTATAAAAGGTTGTGTTGTTTCTAAGACCTTGGTGTTGTTAGATGTTTTTTGAATAAGCTTATTTAATCATATGACTTATGTGCCTGAGCAACGCCGGGTAGCCCAACTAGTCACACTATGAATAAGCAATTTATGATGACTGAATTAATGACATTGATTTGTTTTGACTTTATCTCATATAAGCATCAATTTATTATAGAGTATTTCAGTAAAATATAATGGAATATGAAATTTCTGTATACAAGGAATATAAATACGAGGAGAAACCGGGTAGTAAAAACTTAATAAAAATTAATAATTTGTTTTACTTCACTCATTGTAACAGATTAACATTTAGCTTTTTAATAAATAATAAATTTTTTATTTTTATGTTAGTGAAAACAGGTTCAGTAGAATATAGTAAACAATAATGTAAAGATCGGAAATGTTTAAGCGAAGTTATGAGAATTAATATTTTGTCATTTGTTTTTAATTATTATTAATAACTGAAAATAGACTTTTCCATTTGTTTAATATTTTCTAATTATTTTCTTTATTTTTATTTTTTTTATATTTTTATTTTTATATTTCCAAAAATTTCCAAAAATTTCCTAATTAAATAATATTTAAATAAGTTACATAATGCACATTATTTGTTGATTTTCCAACAATTTTCCATTGTTAATAAAAACGTATGAGAAAAAATTTAAATATTGCTTAATTACTAATGAAACTCCAAAATTTATTTATTAAATTTATTTTTTAACTAATTATTTTAAATTAATCGTTTTGAAAAGTTAAAAAATAAACGAAAACCAGAAAAATTAAACAAATTTAAATTAAATTAAAATGAATTTGATTGGG
>CAUHTR010003017.1:1166-22630 GCA_959609185.1 Schmidtea polychroa
TTTCAGAAACGAGCGAGAGGTTGTTGTAATTTGCAGGGATCCGGACCGTGTGATTATGATTATTTTTCAAAAAGATAATGTTTCTTACGAGAATTATGCATATAGAAGTATCAAATGCTTGTATACATTTTGGAGAATTGCCGTTCCATTAATTGGAATTTCTATGGTATATTTTTTTTTTGTTTTCGGTATTTTCATTTTAATAATACGCAGAGATAGGAGAAGATATTTCAACAATATTCCTAATGTGTCTTACCAAAATCAAAGAAGAAATACTGCTGAAATTTTGAATGATAGTCATTGTGTCTCGACTGCTCCAATGGATGTTGATACTCATTCCCCTCAAATTTCTTTAAACGATTCGCCTCCAAGTTATTTGAGTCTTTTTCCAGAAAAGTTAGTAAATTCTCCACAGATTTAAATTACCTCACGTTTGGATTTTACCATGGAAGTTAAGTTTTGTCTATTTGATATTAAAAATTGACAAATAACTGAAATTCAACCAATTTTTGCGAACCATATAGTAATAATAATAATAATAATAATAATAATAATAATAATAATAATAATAATAATAATAATAATAATAATAATAATAATAATAATAATAATAATAATAATAATAATAATAATAATAATATTTTTAATAATGATAAATAATCATAAGAATAATCAAAATAATTTTTATCCAAAATAGACTGAAAATTTTAATTATCCTAAAGTGGCTTTCAAGAGCGTTACTTTTATTATTTTATTCAGAAAACTGGTAATCCATTTAAACAATTTAAAATATAAGAAATTCTCAAACATTTATTCAATGGATTTTTGTCTCAGTTGAAATAATAAAATTTATTTATGATATTTAGCAGCGTGAAAATTTCCTTTTGTTTTACTCATATTGAAAAACTTTAAATATTAATTGATGAAAAATACCATATAATGATAACCGATTGGAATGGCTATTACATTGTTTCGTTTGTTGGATTTATTTATTTCTAATGGTGACCTTTCCAGCATAATTGTTGATGATTATGATAATAATGATGAGAATAATAATAATAATAATAATAATAATAATAATAATAATAATAATAATAATAATAATAATAATAATAAAAATAATAATAATAATAATAATTTGTTACCATTGGATTATTTTATTTGATTAATTTATTTATTTGTTCATTTATTCGCTTTGATTATTTTATTTATTTAATTTATTTAATTTAATATTCAATTATGGGATGGGAAGCCAAAATATATATAAGACGAGGGAAAGTTTTTATTAATCATGATATATATAACAATAATCAATCAATTGTTAGATTTTAAGATTGAAGTGATCAACACGGTAGAGTACCTCAGGGGCACTGCCTTGGTGATCACTGTATAAATAATAAATATTAATAAAAACTTACCTATTTAATTTTGACAGATTATATTTTCTTTGATTTAACTAATTAAACTGATTTTAATTATTTTTACGACCCCTCTTGTACAGTTGTTAAATTTTCTTTCCCATAAAATTGTGTGTTCAATTCATATTTCTCTTTGATTGAAAGGTGCAAATTTTACAACTATCATAAAATAAAAGTTACTACTAATACAGTACTATTATAATATCAATATTGCATGCACAATAAATGTATCTCACTAGACCCACGTTTCCTCATAGACAATCCAAGGTTTTGAGGTCTTGGATTGACATTCATATTGTCTGTTAAGTCTTTGAAAGTAAATCAGTAGAGTGAGAAGAATGATAATGGAAAATGGTGTCACACTGATGATGATAGATGACAAAATAACATAAGTATTTTCAAAATCATTTGATAGTGAGAATGTAGTTTTGTTTCTTGGAATTCGTGTTCCATTAATAAGAGAAGAATTAATGTCATTTATGAGTTGATGAATCACATTGGTTGATGAATTGTGCACGTATTTTGAGCTTTCTGCCTCAGTTGTATCAAATTGTACTCGAATAGATTTACTTTCCACTAGAACGATTTTCCAATGATCGGGATGAAAAGCACGTTGATAATATTTTATTTTTACAATCACAATTTTTGAATTTGACTTTGAACGTATTTGCTGAAATGTTAATATTTTAGATGTAATATTACCTTGCAATATAGCTTGCAGTTTTCCGCAATAATGAATTTCCACTTTGTTATTGGTTATCGCTTGTCGTGTGGCTATCCATTTTTGATTATCATATCGTAAAATAATACGATTTGGTTCATTTTCCAATTTTATGGATTGTCGAGTAGACTCAATTTTTACCCACTGGTTATCGATTTCGGTACCATTTTCACGCAACAGCTTTTCATAATATTGCACAACGATATCATACGTTTGATTTAATTTTAAATTATTGTAATGGACAAAGGGTTTTCTGATGTTTGGAAGATTAATTTCACTTTTTGGGATTCGTGGGGTTCCCAATATACGTCGATTCCATTCACTACTGGTTCTATTGAAACCAGACTGTTTAAATCTTTTGTTAATATTTCAATTTGGATTATATTACGTATTTTTGTATTATTATTTTGAAATAGTAACTCTGTTATTTGCCAAGTGTATTCATAATTGACTGTTAATTGACGAGCCACGAAAATATTTTTATTGAAATTCAACTTTACAGGTGGGTCAAAGTGATTTAATAAATTATTTATTTCTATTTCTTCCGTTGACCCACACAGATAAAACCATACTATTTGGGTACATGTTGAATATATATGAATTTTCTCCAATAATGGGACCCTTTTTATTGCATACTTTGGAAAAGATCGACCTGCATTTGTTCCCAAAACATTTAGTAGCATTATTGTTGTTATCAATAAGACTTTAGTGGTACATCCTAAGGGTACTGGGTTTTTAATAACTTTTTGCTTGACCACTTTTTCTTCTACTGATTTGTTCTTTTTCGATCTTAACGGATATCTATCATTCTCCATTGCCGGCACTTTCTTACAACGATTAGCATGAACTATAATTGTCCCCTTTATTAATTTTCCTGTTGTCAGATCCAGCGCAATTCCTCGCAGTTGCTCCATAACATTCATACCAATTAAACATTCAACAGGGCTTTTACTCATTACTGACACATAATGTGTTATTTCTTGATTACCAATAATTAATTTGACTTCTAGCTTCCCGATTATGTTCAATACATTGTGAGACATTGATTTAATAATTTTATTCGTCGGTTTCATCTTTGCTCTCTCTTCCCTTGTCAACAGTTTATCTGATACTATAGTATGACTGGAACCGGAATCTAACAAGGCTTTGACCTTTCTTTCGTTAAATAGTATATTTGTTCGAGGTTGTTTGCCTCTATTTCCTATTGTCATCAACGCATAACTACATGGTAATCCGAGCATGTTTTTCCGTTCTATTTCGGCACTTGTTGGTTCAATCCTTTCGGCTTCTAGTTTAATATGTTCTACTGGTTTCATTTCTTTTAGCCTTTCACTTGGATATGTTGGTGCTGTTGGAAGGAATACCGGTGTATACCATTTTGAGAGAGTGTCGATTCCTGTAAATTTTGGCATCTGTTCTAGTAGGCACTGTGACTCTGGTTTTATCTCGCTTTTCATTATTTCTTTTCTTAAATACATTTGCTCGTTTCTGCCATTGTCATTGTTGTTGTTATTGCCACTGTTTCTATCCCTCGATTCACACAAAGATTCTTCACTCTTTTGATCAGTTTTTAACTGTGCTCTCACATTCTCCATTTCTTTATATTGATGATGAGTAAAAAAAATCTTGCTATAAACGGAATACAACCAATAATTATTTTCCATGACCATCCGGATATTTTATATATTCTATGAGCAGATAAAATTTGAGATGGTATCACCTTTATTGTTACTACGATCACATATATGCCAATCAAACCAGCACACGCTTGTCCTAAGAACATAAATTTTCCCCAAATCTTTTCCATCGTTTTGTACGTTGCTTTTTTGAAATGATCTGGCGTTAGGAGATATTCATAATTAACCTTACTCTCTCCGTTTGGTAATATTGTATCAATCATTTCTGATATCACCCGTTCTTTCTTTGATGGAAATAATAAATTTCTTTGAGCTTATTCTATATCCTCGCTTGCGTAGAAACCTAGTTGTGCCATTTTATTTAGGGATGTAAAGTTCACTAAATAATCTAAATTGATTAATTCCAATTTATCTGGAGTTCTAACTCCTCGGTAATCGGGTAATGCTACCCAAGAATCTGGTGCCAAACGGTATAACGGGGCTAGCAATCTATTGCACTGGAGTAATTTTGGTTTTGTGTTTTCGTCAAGTAATATCCGTGTTATTGGTTCCATAAATCGCATCTTCCCATCGACGCTAAATGGCAATTCATTAGTGCATTTTCCATATTTCATTATTTTTACTGACACTTCCTTACATTTATAACTGTATAAAGCTTCTCCGAAGATTCTCGCAAATACTCCATTTTCTGATATTAACATGGGTGCAACCAAATTTGGGTTTGTGATGGTCATTGCCATTCGATTTCGAAGTATTTCTTTATTTAATTTACAATCATTTAAGATTATTTCTCGATAGATATTCTCCATTGTGTTCTGACTATAATGAAATAAGTAATCAATTTTATTGTTAAAGTAGTGGGTTAATTTAATATCACCCGTATGAACTCTAGTTTTAGCTTCCTGTACCATTACTGTTGATACGTAAACTCCTTTTTAATTTGTGAAGTATACCGTCTGACCACATTTAGTGGTAACTTCCTTTAATATAAAATGCATGGCGTCCATCGGAATTATTGACATTAATACAGTCGCTGTTTTTCTTGTCCAAACGGGCGTTGATCTGATTGTCATATTTACTCCATAATTTACATTAATATTGTCAGGCCTTTCCCTAAACTGCTCTCCACTAATTTCTTTGAAATTCATCGTTTTTAAATGCGCTAAGTTACATACATTAGTTTTTACTTCATAAACAAGAATTGATTCCCCCGTTTGACAGTTATTTTGTTTCATATTACAAAATGGGTGGGTCTGTAACTTCCCCGTATCATCATCAAAAGCTCCTTCAAATTTTCTCAATTCCGTTAGATATTCTTCTATCACTACTGCTTTTTGAATAATTTTACCACTGACTTTGTACGGTTCCCCTTCACAATCTCCGTCTTGCTTCATTATTCCTTTCGTAACCACCGTTTCTCTCGTCCTATGATTTATTTTTGCCTTCAGTTTAATTTCCGAACTTATTTTCAATTCTTCTGTTTGAAATGCTGCTAAACAATTTTCTGGCATAACTTCCACTGCCCTTGGGATTGTATACATCTTTATCAATAAAGTATGGCTCCACTTCCCACAATAAAATATAAATGTAGTATGTTTAACTATACATTCTCGAACCTTCGTTCGTCTTAAATCAGATTCTTGATATACATGATATTTTACATCTTTTTCAATCTTTAGTTTTCTCGGGTATGCATCCGAACATTCTGACACATCTACTACCGAATAAATTTTTCCCATTTCCGTTTGTGAACAATCATATGCAGTCATACAGGTTGTCTGAGTAATTATTGCGCACAAAACAATTATCATAAACATTACCCATGGAAATACCATCGTTTTTCTCAATATTGGGCTAACTCTCCCGTTTAGCGATTTATGAGGTATATTAATTTCGTTATTTTCATTTATCGTAAGCACTTCTACCAGTTTGGTCCAACCTCCTTTCCTTTTTATCCAATTCATTAAATATTCATTTAAAACTCGAGCAGCTGCATCTATCAAATTCTCTAATTCGTCTGATTCCATTATCTTATGAGCTCCTATCTCTAAAACTGCATATGTTAAGCTTGTTAGTACTACTTCTTTATCAATTCCATTTTTCGTCAAAGTTTTCATGACCCCTCTATTACAAAAGTCATCATTTTCACCAAATCTCTGCATAACACTAGGAAGTTTCTTTTCCATTTCCTTTACTGTGTCTCCCAATTCGCACTTTGTATCCACTTTTATTTCGAACATTGGATATACTATTTTAACTAAATTCTTTAATAACTCTTTTGTTTCATCCACTTCTAATTCTGACTTCACCAGGCTCTTTTTTATTTCATACAAAGTTCTAGGCTTTTTAGTCTTTATATCACTATTCATTTCACTTTTGGTTACTTGCCCTTCCTTTAATACTTCTGTTATTATACTTTTATCTTTATCATTAGTTCCTATGTCCTTGTTATCTAGTACACCTTCATTTTCAACTCTTCTTTCATTTTCATCATCCCTTTCTATCTCATTATTTGACCTGTCGGACTCATATCCTTTATTTGATATCTGATTTTTGATTACTATTACATAATTTATTGAATATCCTGTATCTGAACATAAATATCCGTCTACATCTAATTCTTGAGGTATAAACCCACAATCGTATAAATATTCATCGTCATCTAATTCTTCACTTTTAAATATCAATTGAATAATTCCATCCTTTCCCATTCTTTCAGTGGCTCTCTTTCGTAATTTACCTACCTTGGTACACCAATGTTCTTCTAAATACTCTATTTTTCCTTCGTTTTTATAATCTAATGCTATTACAAATGGTTTCAATTCTATCCTGGTCTCTCTAATCTCTTTTCCAAATTGTCGTAATAAACCTTTTAATATTTCTTTATATTTCGAGTTTTTATATATGTATGGACGTACTACATTTACAATTTCTAATTTACTATTTTCGTCAAATTCCGTTTCCTCTACCAATTTTAACTTTTCATCAATTGCATTTTTATTCCACTCATCAAAAGCTTCTCTCAGCTCATTTACAATTTTCTGCGGATCACTTTTTACATTTTCATAACATCTTGTCATTTTTGCTATCACTTTGTTTTCATTTCCTGGTATAAAACCACAATCAATTAAAAACTCATCATTACGTAAGCATCGATTTTTAAACTTCAATTCTATTATCTGTTTCCCATTATTTTCTTCTAATCTATTCTTTAAATCATCTACACAATCTCCTGCTTCACACCGAATGCAAGCTACTTCTTTCTCCTTTTCATCTAAAACATAAATTAAAATAAAATCTAACCATGTACTTTCTCGATACGTTTTTCCAAATATTTTCATCACATTTTCAATTTCCTTTTCGTCTTTTAAATTGGTATCATAATAATCGGCACATAACTCAATTACATTTTTCAATTTTCGTATGCTCAGTGTCATTTGACTCAACTCCTTTAGCGATGAGATTACTTTAGATGTTTCTGTTGCTCTCTCTTCAATAAATTTGTTGATCCTCAGTATAATCATTGTTACTTTTTCTCTTTCTATGTCTTCTTTATCCAATTTCTCTTTAGAATCTGTCTCTGATCTTTCTGATTGCGACTCATACATCATGTGGTTACTCAATTCTTCGTCCGATTCGAATTTGCACATTAATCGATCCAAGCGTCTACTCATCTGCTTCATCTCATTTTCAATCCTCTCGTTAAAATCATCTGTTTGCGCAAAAGCTATGTTGTCAGATTGTGATTAGTCTTTCTGAAATCTCGTCTTCTTTAATATCGGCCTTTGAAATATATTATTACTCTTTGGACACGATCTAGCCATATGTCCATAGCCTCTGCAGGAATGACGTTGGATTTGGCCTTGTAGGTTAACTCTGTCTCTTTGCGGTGAGGGTGATGTTGATGGAGATCTGGATCTTGCAAAACAATTTCGAGTGACATGTCCTTTCCTTCCACAATTATAGCATTGTATGTTGTCATTAGTTCTCTGGTTACTGATATTTGTTCTGTTAAAACTTTTCTCACCATTACTTTTCAGCCATTCTGATCGCATTCCCTTTGGACTACGTTGTTCGTTATTTTTGAACCAACATTGGCTATTGCTATGTCCTTTTCTTTGACAGTAATCACACTGAACCGGACTAGGGCTTCTTCGAATGTTATTTTTAAACCAGCATTGATTTATGTGATGACCCATTCTCTGGCAATGACTGCATTGAAGTTCTTTCTCTTTCCTCATTTGGACTGTCTATTGACTTTCTTGGTTCAAATTTCACTCTGAACTTGGGAGATGGACTGGTTGATCTTTGAAGCAAGTTATCGCTGACTGGGGTTATAGATCTATCTCTAGGCTCATTGATAATCGCAAATGATTCCGCCTTTGACTGAGTCGTTTTAAGATTCATTTCAATTCTCATGGCTTTTCTAATCAATTCATCAAAATTTGTAAAATCAACAAAACACAAAGCCTTTTTGATTTCTTTCTTGACTCCTGTCAAAAATTGGTCCTGGAGTAATTCTTTGACTTGCTTTGCCACTTCCTCTTGATTTGGCTTTACTTCGAACGCTTTCTCTGCAAGAGTAGTTAAATGATAAGCAAACTCACTTATAGATTCATCGGGCTTTTGCACTCGACTGTAGAACTTTTGGCGCATCATTCTCTTTATATCTCCTCCAATCAACTTGGCTGCCAACGCATCTTTTAATCTTGTCCAATCATTTGCCATAGGTCGTTTATCAATCTGTTGCCAAGCCTTTCGCGCAGCTCCTTTTAAATATAGTGGTAGACGTTGTACCATAGTTGCTTGGCTCCATCCATAAGCTGTAGCATACATGTAATAATCTGCCATAAAGTCAACAAATTCGACTGGATCTCCTCCATATTGCTCAACTGGTAACTTTTGACAACTGGCATAATCATTTCCATTGTTCGCTTGAGTAGTAGACACTGAGATTTGTTCATTGATATTTGAGTTGCTCGTCGCCATATTTTCCAAGTGTTTTTTACTTCTCAGGTTATACAATTTCTCTTGGACAACTGTTTCTCGTCTAAATTTTAAAAAATTACAATTTTTAACCTTACCTTTTGTTTTAATTTTGAATTAATTTCCAATAATAGTTTTTATAATTTTTATAACTTTTCCACAACTTTATTTCAATATCTTTTAAATTTTGTTAACTTTCACTCTTTTAATTCAACTGCACAATTTGTTCAATTTCTCTTTTTCCAATTTAATTTCTCTTTAACAAATTCAATTTCAATTTCAATACCTTGGGGTGATAAGTGACGGTTATGGGGTTTAAGGGGTCATTTATAAAATTTAAAAATTATAATTTTAAATTAAACGTAAGTTGAGCATACATAATAAGTAATTTACATTAACGAAGTTGGTACTTGATTGATGGTCATATTGAGGGGGTCATAAATAAAATTATAATTTTAAAATCCAAAATTTAAGTTTGACATTTATAAGTAAACAACATGCATTAATACATTTAGGATGAAATTAGTAGTGGTAGCACTTTAGGGGGTCATAAATAAAATTTGTAAATAATAGTGTTAGAATCAAAATTTAAGTCACATATATAAGTAAGCAATTTACATTAATACATTTAGGATGAGATTAGTAGTGGTGGCATTTAAGAGGTCAAAAAAAAATTTGTAAATTAATATTTTGATTCTCAAATACAAGATGAATAAATATAAAGATAATCTATATTAGTGAAATTCTTAATAAGTAGATGACTCCTAGCAATACACGAAGTAGTCAAACACTTCCAACACTTACTCGAAGGACGAAACTTCAAAATATTCACAGATCACAAAGGGCTAACTAACGCAATCGAAATGAAGAATCCCTCACCAAGGCAGATTAGACAAATCAACTTCATTTTAAAATTCAAATGCACAATAATCTACGCTGCAGGAAAATCAAACATAGTAGCTGACACTCGAAAGTGACATAAACTCCCTGGAATTCTAAGAGATAATCGAAATGTCTATGTTAATTTATCTGCTCGACATCTTACATTTATATCGAGAATATACTCTTTATCCTAGGGGGGGGGGTTATATTGAGCTGAGCATCTTGGAGATCTCACTCATGCTCCATGATTTCTCCTAATTTCCTTAGGATTTTATGTGTCGTTATGATACATTGGATCATCTTCAATCTGCGATATCAGCTTAATGTATCAATTTCATGAATTTTAATTTCTGTTTCTCCCAATTTTTCCAATTGTTTGGCCAAATTCTACTGGTACTCATATCTGTAATCCACCAGTTTTAAACATTTTGTTAGAGTATCTGGCTGTTCTTTTACCTTTGCTTTCCCAGGCAAGGTTATGTCAAACTCTCTTGGTATGGTGGCCATAATAGGTTCATTATCGGAACTATCCTCTGATTCCGTTTCCTCAAGGTCCTCTCTAACGGTTAAAAATTGGTTCTAATGCAAAAGTGTTAACTGAAGCGAATTGGCAGGGTGTGCTATTGTTATTATCCTGATTTCTTTCTGGAATAATTGTTTGTATATTTTCATATTTATATTTATTTATTTTTTATTTTAAATTATATCAATAAAATATTTTTAGACAAATGGATAAAATTTTGAGTCGGCACATGAGAAAAGTCGACAATAATGAAGATAATGATGCTGATACAAGTGGGAATAATATGAGAAAGAAGGAGGTAAAACTTGCAAGAAAAGACAATAAAAAATTAAGACAAATTAAGACAATATAAAATTAATAAATATAAAATTAATTAATTAAGTGACTTTGATATTATTTCTTTTTCTCTAACACGAAATTTATTCTGTTTATTACTTGAGTGAAATTAGTTATCGGTTGAAGATTAGAATTGCTTTTTCTACTGAAGGTTGTGGTGATCGTTAAATGTGGGTGCTTTGTTTTCGTGATATGGTTTTAATCTGCTTTTGTTTAATTTGATTTGTTTATTGTCTTTTAAAATAGTGCCGACGTTTTTGTACATATTTAGCAGTTTGTATGGGCCTTCGTCCTTGGTTTCAAATCCGCTGGTGAAAGGTTTTCTTTACTAAGATCATGTCTATTATTAGTTCTGTTTGGTTTTGAGTTTGTTTAGTGTTTTTGTTTTTTAGAATGCTTTTTTGTTTTGGTATTTGTGATTCTTTATCGATTGTTTTTATCTTGTTTTCGTTTTCATCTTTTAAGTTTGGTAGGTTTGTATTGTGTCCAAAAACTGATTGACTAGGACTTTTATTGTTTAAGCATGAAGGATTGTTTTGTAATCCTATTAGTATTTCTGGCAATTTTTCTAACCATTTGTTGATATTATTCGTTTTTGTCCTGATAGCTCTTTTTATTGATCGGTGTAATCTTTCCACCTTTCCATTTGATTGTGGAATGTATGCTGTTATTCTGCATTTGTTGATGTTATATTTGTCTCAAAGTCTTTTGAAAATGTCGGATTCGAACTGTCTACTCTGATCACTGATTATTGTCTTTGGGCAGCCATACCGTGCGAACCAGTTTTGTTCTAATTCACTGCATATTTTGCTGCTGATATTTTCTTTATGGGTATGGCTTCGAACAAATTTGTTTTCGGTCTATTATAATTTATAGTTAATAAATACTTGTGTTTATTATTTGGAGGTAGAGGATCGACTATTTCGATGTGTATCCTTTCGAACGGTTCAGAACTTGGGAATTCTACAATTGTTGTTTTGATTTGTTTTGTTATTATTTTATTCTTTTGACACTGTGGGAATTTTTAACGAACGTTTTTACGTCCCTTCTCATATAAGGCCAAACAACTTCGGTATGCAGAAGTTCGTATGTGGCTTTGTTTCCCGGGTGGTAGATGTTGTAATATTTCTGGAGGTATTGATCGCGCAGTTCTGCTGGTACTATTCTTTACTTTTACTTTTCTTTAAGCATGAGAGCTGATGACCAGTTTAAGTTCGAGTGTTTGACGATTTAGTTTTCAAGTAATTCGTCGAATATTTTCTTAGTTATTTCGAGTTTATTTTTGTCTAATTGTCTGAATTTTGCATGGACTGGGTTTCCGTTGCTAATTATTATGAGTAGAGAGATGTGAGCCCGCGAAACCATGAGCCCGCGGGGACAAAGACATATACCCCCCTTCCCCCCCGGTGGTAAAAATTTTTTAATTTTTTTTTTAAAAGTACATGAGCCCGCGGGGACAAAGTCATTTTTTTTTCAAGGTCAAAAAAAAATTTTTTTTTAAATCATGAGCCCGCGGGGACAAAGACAATTTTTTCAAATTTTAGAATTCTTTTAGTTTTTAGAGTTCCCGCCAGCATAAATTCATCAACGATGGCGCATTTTGAAGCTTATTGCAATACCTTTCGAATGAGGTATAGACATCCTTACTATCATTATTATTGGTAAAGATATTATTATTTTTTCAAAATATTATTTTTCAAGGTCAAATTTTTTTCTTTAAAATCATGAGCCCGCGGGGACAAAGACATTTTTTCCAAGGTCATTTAAACAAAGACCATGACTCATCCAAGGTCATTCTCAAGGTCGTATGACTCATCCAAAGTCATTCTCAAGGTCGTATGACTCATTCAAGGTAATATTATTATTTTAAAAAATATTATTATTTTTTTTTCAAGGTCTAATTTTTTTCTTTAAAATCATGAGCCCGCGGGAACAAAGACAATTTTTCCATAGTTCCCGCCAATGGAATTAATTAAACGATGACTTATTTTGAAGCCCACTACAAGACCTTTCGAATGAGGTATAGACATCCTTACTATAATTATTATTTTATTATTTTCAAGGTCATATTATTATTTTTCAAAATATTATTATTTTCAAAATATTATTATTTTCAAAGTCATATTATTATTTTTCAAAATATTATTATTTTCAAGGTCATATTATTATTATCAAAATATTATTATTTTCAAGGTCATATTATTATTATCAAAATATTATTATTTCCAAGGTCATATTATTAGTTTCTAAATATCATTATTTTCAAGGTCATATCATTATTTGTTCCTTATGTTTGAAAATCTTTAGTAGATGTCAGAGTTGTGGTGTCATAATCCATGAATCTCATTCAGTGTATTTTTGAAATAAATGTTGTAAAATTATTATTATTATTATTATTATTATTATTATTATTATTATTATTATTATTATTATTATTATTATTATTATTATTATTATTATTTTTATTATTATTTGCAAAGTTCTAATTATTATTTTAATTTAGAAGTTTCATTATTATTATTTACTTAAATATTCATAAAACTTAATTTCTACGTCAATTACATGATTTTCAACATTTTCATCATTTGCATGATTATTTTAATAATTTTTAACATTTTCATAATTTTCACGATTTTCAACATTTTCATGATTATTTCAGGATTTTTTCATCGAATATTTTTCAAAGTATTATTTTCAAATTATTTTCAAAGTTTTTATCAATATTATTATTATTATTATTATTATTATTATTATTATTATTATTATTATTATTATTATTATTATTATTATTATTATTATTTGTATAATTATTATTATTATTATAATTTGCAAATATTCATAAAACTTAATTTCTACGTCAATTTCATGATTTTCAATATTTTCATAATATCCAACTTTATCAACATTTTCATGATTTTCATAGTTATTAATATTTTCATGGATTTTTAACATTTTCATAATTTTCACGATTTTCAATATTTTCATGATTATTTTCTTCAAAATTCTTATTTTATTTATAAAATATTATTATTATCATTTTCAAAATTATTTTCAAATTTCTTATTATTTATTTTCAAAATATATTATTATTATTATATATACTCCTAGTCTATCCGACAAAATATTTTGTCCCCCTAGGGGTACTGCCGAATAAATTTTTCCCATTTCCGTTTGTGAACAATCATATGCAGTCATACAGGTTGTCTGAGTAATTATTGCGCACAAAACAATTATCATAAACATTACCCATGGAAATACCATCGTTTTTCTCAATATTGGGCTAACTCTCCCGTTTAGCGATTTATGAGGTATATTAATTTCGTTATTTTCATTTATCGTAAGCACTTCTACCAGTTTGGTCCAACCTCCTTTCCTTTTTATCCAATTCATTAAATATTCATTTAAAACTCGAGCAGCTGCATCTATCAAATTCTCTAATTCGTCTGATTCCATTATCTTATGAGCTCCTATCTCTAAAACTGCATATGTTAAGCTTGTTAGTACTACTTCTTTATCAATTCCATTTTTCGTCAAAGTTTTCATGACCCCTCTATTACAAAAGTCATCATTTTCACCAAATCTCTGCATAACACTAGGAAGTTTCTTTTCCATTTCCTTTACTGTGTCTCCCAATTCGCACTTTGTATCCACTTTTATTTCGAACATTGGATATACTATTTTAACTAAATTCTTTAATAACTCTTTTGTTTCATCCACTTCTAATTCTGACTTCACCAGGCTCTTTTTTATTTCATACAAAGTTCTAGGCTTTTTAGTCTTTATATCACTATTCATTTCACTTTTGGTTACTTGCCCTTCCTTTAATACTTCTGTTATTATACTTTTATCTTTATCATTAGTTCCTATGTCCTTGTTATCTAGTACACCTTCATTTTCAACTCTTCTTTCATTTTCATCATCCCTTTCTATCTCATTATTTGACCTGTCGGACTCATATCCTTTATTTGATATCTGATTTTTGATTACTATTACATAATTTATTGAATATCCTGTATCTGAACATAAATATCCGTCTACATCTAATTCTTGAGGTATAAACCCACAATCGTATAAATATTCATCGTCATCTAATTCTTCACTTTTAAATATCAATTGAATAATTCCATCCTTTCCCATTCTTTCAGTGGCTCTCTTTCGTAATTTACCTACCTTGGTACACCAATGTTCTTCTAAATACTCTATTTTTCCTTCGTTTTTATAATCTAATGCTATTACAAATGGTTTCAATTCTATCCTGGTCTCTCTAATCTCTTTTCCAAATTGTCGTAATAAACCTTTTAATATTTCTTTATATTTCGAGTTTTTATATATGTATGGACGTACTACATTTACAATTTCTAATTTACTATTTTCGTCAAATTCCGTTTCCTCTACCAATTTTAACTTTTCATCAATTGCATTTTTATTCCACTCATCAAAAGCTTCTCTCAGCTCATTTACAATTTTCTGCGGATCACTTTTTACATTTTCATAACATCTTGTCATTTTTGCTATCACTTTGTTTTCATTTCCTGGTATAAAACCACAATCAATTAAAAACTCATCATTACGTAAGCATCGATTTTTAAACTTCAATTCTATTATCTGTTTCCCATTATTTTCTTCTAATCTATTCTTTAAATCATCTACACAATCTCCTGCTTCACACCGAATGCAAGCTACTTCTTTCTCCTTTTCATCTAAAACATAAATTAAAATAAAATCTAACCATGTACTTTCTCGATACGTTTTTCCAAATATTTTCATCACATTTTCAATTTCCTTTTCGTCTTTTAAATTGGTATCATAATAATCGGCACATAACTCAATTACATTTTTCAATTTTCGTATGCTCAGTGTCATTTGACTCAACTCCTTTAGCGATGAGATTACTTTAGATGTTTCTGTTGCTCTCTCTTCAATAAATTTGTTGATCCTCAGTATAATCATTGTTACTTTTTCTCTTTCTATGTCTTCTTTATCCAATTTCTCTTTAGAATCTGTCTCTGATCTTTCTGATTGCGACTCATACATCATGTGGTTACTCAATTCTTCGTCCGATTCGAATTTGCACATTAATCGATCCAAGCGTCTACTCATCTGCTTCATCTCATTTTCAATCCTCTCGTTAAAATCATCTGTTTGCGCAAAAGCTATGTTGTCAGATTGTGATTAGTCTTTCTGAAATCTCGTCTTCTTTAATATCGGCCTTTGAAATATATTATTACTCTTTGGACACGATCTAGCCATATGTCCATAGCCTCTGCAGGAATGACGTTGGATTTGGCCTTGTAGGTTAACTCTGTCTCTTTGCGGTGAGGGTGATGTTGATGGAGATCTGGATCTTGCAAAACAATTTCGAGTGACATGTCCTTTCCTTCCACAATTATAGCATTGTATGTTGTCATTAGTTCTCTGGTTACTGATATTTGTTCTGTTAAAACTTTTCTCACCATTACTTTTCAGCCATTCTGATCGCATTCCCTTTGGACTACGTTGTTCGTTATTTTTGAACCAACATTGGCTATTGCTATGTCCTTTTCTTTGACAGTAATCACACTGAACCGGACTAGGGCTTCTTCGAATGTTATTTTTAAACCAGCATTGATTTATGTGATGACCCATTCTCTGGCAATGACTGCATTGAAGTTCTTTCTCTTTCCTCATTTGGACTGTCTATTGACTTTCTTGGTTCAAATTTCACTCTGAACTTGGGAGATGGACTGGTTGATCTTTGAAGCAAGTTATCGCTGACTGGGGTTATAGATCTATCTCTAGGCTCATTGATAATCGCAAATGATTCCGCCTTTGACTGAGTCGTTTTAAGATTCATTTCAATTCTCATGGCTTTTCTAATCAATTCATCAAAATTTGTAAAATCAACAAAACACAAAGCCTTTTTGATTTCTTTCTTGACTCCTGTCAAAAATTGGTCCTGGAGTAATTCTTTGACTTGCTTTGCCACTTCCTCTTGATTTGGCTTTACTTCGAACGCTTTCTCTGCAAGAGTAGTTAAATGATAAGCAAACTCACTTATAGATTCATCGGGCTTTTGCACTCGACTGTAGAACTTTTGGCGCATCATTCTCTTTATATCTCCTCCAATCAACTTGGCTGCCAACGCATCTTTTAATCTTGTCCAATCATTTGCCATAGGTCGTTTATCAATCTGTTGCCAAGCCTTTCGCGCAGCTCCTTTTAAATATAGTGGTAGACGTTGTACCATAGTTGCTTGGCTCCATCCATAAGCTGTAGCATACATGTAATAATCTGCCATAAAGTCAACAAATTCGACTGGATCTCCTCCATATTGCTCAACTGGTAACTTTTGACAACTGGCATAATCATTTCCATTGTTCGCTTGAGTAGTAGACACTGAGATTTGTTCATTGATATTTGAGTTGCTCGTCGCCATATTTTCCAAGTGTTTTTTACTTCTCAGGTTATACAATTTCTCTTGGACAACTGTTTCTCGTCTAAATTTTAAAAAATTACAATTTTTAACCTTACCTTTTGTTTTAATTTTGAATTAATTTCCAATAATAGTTTTTATAATTTTTATAACTTTTCCACAACTTTATTTCAATATCTTTTAAATTTTGTTAACTTTCACTCTTTTAATTCAACTGCACAATTTGTTCAATTTCTCTTTTTCCAATTTAATTTCTCTTTAACAAATTCAATTTCAATTTTTTCTTTTCTCTTTCAATTTAATTTCTCTTTAACAAATTTACTTTCAATTTTTTCTTTTCTTTTTAATTTCTCTTTAACAAATTTAATTTCAATTTTATATCTCATCAATTATATTCAACTTTCAATTATTTTTAATTTTCTCTTTTCACTTTTCCACAATATTCACTACCGACTTGATCACGTCGGGCTCACCAAAATGTTGAGTTTTTTTTGTAAGTCGGTCCTTTCTCTGACTCCTCGTGTCCTTAATTTACCAAATCAATGAAAACTCAACACAGAATAACTTTATTCGCTTTTTATCACAATTTTACAATTTGTCACTATTTGCACCTTTCTCTCAATTTAAATTTGGTTCGCTAAGGTAAGAAACCCAAGGGGCAATTACCTTTTCTTGTACGATTTAGCTTCTTTATAATTCACAAATTTCCTCTTTTGACTTGTCCTTGCTGGATTTTCTGTTTCGCTTTTTCCTTTTTCTCTTCGACCAAATGGCGGCTTGCTCATTTCTAAGCTCTCCTTTTATACTGTTTTAAGAGGCCAATTATCTAAGAAAATGAAATTAATTGTTTCCCCGGGCACCCTAAGTAAATTTTGAACGGTTCAACAATTATTTAAATTTATTTACCCTGCAATTATGATTCGAATTGTTATTCCCTTATCTGGTGTCTCGGGTCTCACTGCGCATCGGGTTTTCTTCAGTGCTCGGGTTTCCCATGGGCTCGGGCTTTCTATTGGCTCGGGCTTTCCATTACAGATTAATTAATTTTAATTAATTTGTTTTTCCTTATTAACTTTTTCTATGGTCACCCCATTACATTTTTATTATACTTTCTAACCTCGTCTCACAATTTGGCATTCAACCATACCCGTTCAATATTGATTTTTAATTTTCATTAAATTTTAATTAATTTTGCACTTATATTGATTTTACCAATTTTTGTTCTGCTTTCTGGTACCCTGTGAAATTTATTTTGTGTTTGCTCTAACCCCAACAATATTATTATAAATATTATAAAAAGATGGGGAAGCGCCAAAAAAATTTTTTTCTTGGGGGAGGCGCAGTATCATAAAGAATGGAAACCGCTGCATTAGAGTAAAATATTTTTGGACAAAATTTTGATTTTTAGTTTATAATTGTCTTCGTAATATTTGCACATTTTTAATTTAATTTTTCGGCTTAGGAAATAGTTGTAGAAAACGAGATCGTATGATGCCACAGACTAATGCAAATTTCCATGGTTTGAGAGATATTAAAAACTAAACTATCAGAGGTGATACGAATAAATCCAAATACTCTACGTTGGCACAAAATATGATTCCAAAATAATTGATATGAAGTCGAATGTTTATTATTTCTAAGAGTAGTAACACGGGATACTTTTAGGCGATAGTTTTCGAGGATATGCATACATGGCAGATACCCCATTCTCCGAAATTTTTGAAAAAATGCGATATTTGTAACTGAAGTTTGATGGAGGTTGAATCATGTTTGGAAATTTAAACTTATGACAGACCCAACATTTTCAAAGGCAAAGTTGGAAATTATCGACAAGGCAAGATAAAAAACAAGAATTATGATAAAATTGAATGAAAAAAGGCATAAATGTTGTTTTTTCTTTTATATGAAGTGAGGATATACAGCAAAGAGTGCTGACACATGAAGGCATGGACAAATATCCCTAGGTAATTTGCGGACTGATAAATGCTTGCTACTTTTATTGCTCGGTTTCTGTTACCAGCACTCAGAAAAAGTGCTATTAAACCAAAAATTGTCCCAAAAGCAAACAATTTCATTACCTAAGAAGTGAATTGAATGAATTTAGTCTTTGTAATTCCCAAAAACACAAAAGAACAAGAAATAACATAAAAACTTTTCTAAAAAAATAAATTAAATGAGACATTAAAGTGAAATAAAATTTGCCAAAATAATCCGATATCCATTCATTCGAGTAATACCTGAATTTAGCCAGCAAAGGTCTGAATCTTGTAGAGCTCCGAGAATGAAAGTTTCAGTAGTGGAATTAATTTGTTTTTTATCCAATCGAAATGTACTAATATATCGTAAAGACATTAAGATGAAAAGCATACGGATTATGAACAACAGAAAACCATTTATTTACATAATATAATTGGTATGTATCACTAACGAGATAAAATAATAATAATAATAATAATAATAATAATAATAATAATAATAATAATAATAATAATAATAATAATAATAATAATAATAATAATAATAATAATAATAATAATAATAATAATAATAATAATAATAATAATAATAATATTTAAACAATTAAATAATAATTTAAGCCTTTTACTGCAAATAATAAATTTAATACAAATGAAAAAGATTTTTGACTATTCGATAGTCCTTGTCAATTTCACTGAAAATCTTTGCTTTATGTGTAAAGTTTACTATAAACAGAAATGAGTATTTCCGATTATGAAATAGTTCTTTGCAATCTCAAGAAAATATCTTGTATGTCAATTATGTGAATTATCTGTCTTTTGATTGGATCTTGATTGAATTTCAAAAATTTTTACAGTTTTTTAACAATAAAATAATTTATATTGTTTTGAGTAGTAGGATTGGAGCCCGCCAGACCAGGAGCCCGCCAGACCAGGAGCCCGCCAGACCACATACCCCCTCCCCCCCCCGGGAAAAAAAATTTTTTTTTTAAATAAAAGGTCAAGGTCATTTATATTTTTTTTTTTAAATTTAATTTTTTGTTTTAATTAAGTGATCTGGCGGGCTCACACTTTTTTTCATCCCAAAAATTAATGTTCCCACCAACGGATTTTATTGACCGATACCTCATCTTAAAGCTCAGTCCAAGACCTTTCGAATGAGCTATAGGTATTTGATATATCTTTAATAGTTTTAATGTTATTAACATTTGATGACCACCATCTTTTCAAAGTTAAATTATTATTATTTTTCAAAATATTATTAAGTGATCTGGCGGGCTCATACTTTTTTTCTTCCCAAAAGTAATGTTCCCACCAACAGATTTTATTGACCGATACCTCATCTTAAAGCTTAGTGCAAGACCTTTCGAATGAGCTATTGCAGGTATCATCATCATCAAAATTGACAAAGTTATTAACGTTTACCCGAGACCATTTTTCAAGGTCATTTATTTTTTCAAAATATTATTTTTTTTTCAAGGTCAAGGTCATATGACTCAGCGCGATGACTCATCAAGGTAATTTATTTTCAAGGTCAAGGTCATTTATTTTCAAGGTCAAGGTCATTTATTTTCAAGTTCAAGGTCATTTTTTTTCAAGGTCAAGGTCATTTATTTTCAAGGTCAAGGTCATTTATTTTTTTTCAAGGTCATTTATTATTATTATTATATAATCTATCCGACAAGATATTCTGTCTCCCTATGGGTACTGCACACAGGGGTACTGGTCACGCTCAACAAGTCACAAGGGTACTGTTCACAATGGTACTGGTAAAAATATTCAAGACAAAACTTTAACAAAGAAATTCTAAATATTATTCTTTAAATATACGCTCAACTCATATATGTAGTGGTGTGCTCACTACAACATACATTTCAAATAAAAATTTCTACCAAATTCTTTCAATAGTTAAACATGATTTATAAAAACTTTATCAATATTAATAAATATATTTATACAAGTGTTTAACATTTGTAAGAAATGTGAAAACTATAACGAGTTTTCAATAAAAATTTTAGATAATACAACAATGTAGAAGAAACGTTTTATTAAAGATATATTAACATTTAGCAGGTCACATATCGAATGCCCTACCAAAAATCGATATTTATTGGGTCCTCTCCCCTCCTAAATAATTTGTGTTACTGGGCTAATTATTACTTTTCATATTCTTTTGAATTGTTTCGTCAATGTAATGATAAAACAGCAGCAAGCTGGATTTACCCTTAGGATGAAACCCAGGGCCCGACTGACGGGGCCACCAAATTTTGTATTATTATTATAAAAACTTATTACATCTTTTAATTATTTTCAGATTATTTAAAAAAGAATTTAATTATATTATATTTTATATCTAAAACAATACCTTTCTAAGGTTGCTGTTGAAGATTTTGCAGAGAAAAAATTTAAAGAAAATATTTCTAAATTATTATTTTTTTATTTATGAATTGTACTTCATGTTTATATCTTTTATATATGAATAAATGTAATATTATTTCTACTATAAAACAGCAGGAAACAAATAAAACTTTCTGTGTTAAAAAATTATAAAACGGGCCCAAAAGATTTTTAGC